>CM034537.1:3655444-3732944 GCA_020002185.1 Paraescarpia echinospica | reverse complement strand
TGGGAAAGACGAGGCCGAGCACGAGACGCGCCTCGCGGAAGTCCTTAAAATGCTTCGGGCAGCAGGCCTAAAGCTAAACGAGGATAAGTGTCACTATGGTCAAAAGGAAATTACGTTCCTTGGTCATAAGTTTACGCCAGACGGCGTCGTAGCAGACCACGAAAAGGTCGAGGCCATAACGAAATAGCCTCGTCCGACGTCTGTGCCACTTCTGAGGCAGATTTTCGGTATGGTCCATTACTTGGGTGCGTACTTACCGGACTTGCATGTCGCCACTCGTCCGTTGAATGATCTGCTCAAAGGAGATGCGGTCTGGGCATGGGGTCCCGACCAGGAGAATGCGTTCAATAAGCTGAAGCAGCTGGTGTCGTCAACGCCAGTGCTCGCCTATTACGACGTAACGAAGCCGACCGTAGTGAGCGCAGACGCCAGTTCGTACGGTCTCGGGGGAGTGATCATGCAGGAAGGAAAGCCGGTCGCATTCTGCTCCAGATCCCTCACTCCGGCTGAGCAGAGATACGCCCAGATCAAAAAGGAGTGTTTGGCGGGGATGTGGGCGTGCGAGAAATTTGATCGGTTCTTGTGCGGTCTGGGTCAATTCAAATTACTCACAGACCACAAACCGCTTGTACCCCTCATCAACAATAAAGATCTTGACAACACGCCACTCAGATGTCAACGCTTCTCATGCGACTGATGCGATATAACGCTAAGGCGGAGTATTCGCCTGGGAAGAGCCTTGTCATATCAGACGCACTCTCGCGGAGTCCGCTCGCTCCGCAGATGCATCGTTCTTCAACGGAGGACGACGTGAAGGCTCACGTTGACCTCGTTGTGTCGAACCTTCCGGTGTCACCCGGGAGTAGAAGCAAGCTGCAGTTGTCTACGAGTGATGACTCAACGCTTCAAGCCGCCATTCACTACACCACAGCAGGGTGGCCCCGCTATGAACAGGACGTTCCTGACAACCTGAAACGTCTCTTCAATGTCAGAAACCTCTTGTCAACGTCAAATGCCTTACTGATGTATGAAGGCTGAATCGTCGTACCTGCCAGCATGCGAGCTGACATGCTAGATAGGATCCATAGAGGTCATCAGGGAGTTACGAAATGTCTTGAGCGGGTCAGGATGTCGGTTTGGTGGCCGGAGATCACGAGAGACGTCAAACGCGTAGTGGGAACCTGTGAGTATTGCCAGACGTACATGCCTAGTCAGCAGAAAGAGCCATTGATGACGACACCACTTCCCTCGCGACCTTTCGGGAAGGTGGCGATCGACCTGTGTCTCCACCAAGGTCAGAACTACCTCGTCATGGTAGATTATTACACAAGGTGGATTGAGGTACTTCACGTGCGGAGTACCACAACAGCGGCCTGCTTAGCGAAGATGAAGGACGTCTTTGCGCGGTTCGGACTTCCGGACGAAATTGTGTCGGACTACGGTCCGCAATTTGTGTCGTCAGAGTTTAAGTCGTTCACGGAAGAACACGCCATCACTCACACGACGTCGAGTCCGTTTCTCCCGAATAGCAACGGGGAGGAGGAACGGGCTGTAAGGTCGACCAAGGGCATCCTTCGGCAAAGTGAGCCGTGGATGGTTTTGTTAATCTACCGTGACACGGTCATGGCCGCCACTCTTCATAGCCCTAACCAACTCCTGATTGGCAGACATGTCAAAACGAATCTGCCAACGCCACCGTCAGCCCTTCAGCCGTGTCGATCCAGTGACGAGGAAGTTCGCGAACACGACGAGCGTGCGAAACGCTCGTACGCGCACCACTACAATCGTCGACACGGTGTGCGCTCGTTACCGTCCTTGTCGCCAGGTGACGGGGTGAGGGTGAAAACTCCTCAACAGGCCGACTGGGCGGAGAAAGGCGTGGTGACGACTCCCGCCGACACGCCTCGGTCGTTCATGGTTGAGACGTCATCAGGTGCTGTGTACCGTCGCAACCGAGGCCACCTGCAGGCCACGGGTGAGGGTGATCCGCCAAACCAGCCGATCCCACCTGTGCCCGTCGACGTGCCACTTGAGCCGGGTGTTGTGTCCAACCCGCCTGAGCTGCCAACGAGTTCCATTCCGGTACCTCAGAGCCCAGGTTTGCGCAGATCCGCGAGACACGGGCGTGGCCAAAAGCCTGATCGCTTGATCGAAATGTGTTAGTTAGTGTGGTCATAATAATACCACCAGCGGTTGGCAATGTTGTGCCTGAGACAGGCCGTTTACTTTAATCTGTCGTAATTGCTTAATTGCAAAAGGGGAGATGTAATGAGCGCTACCTAAGACAGTACGCCATCTAGCGAGTAACTGAAAAACATGACATGTGAATGACTCCATCTTGTCTGTCAGATGGGCTCGAATAGAATACATAATTTTGTGGTTCTACTAAGTTGTCTTGTCGTCTTTATATGTCAGAATCACCACATTGACACCCCTGCGGGACTCTGGCACAGGAGAGCGGTGTGCACGAGCGCGGACGAGGAGAGGTGTGACGCGGGTTGCCTGTTTTGTATTCGGTGTTGGCTTTGTGATTAAACCTGTTTCCATTATTAAATCGTGTCGTTGCGAGAATGTCACACTGCTACTCTGGGGCTGATGCTGTTAACCCTCACTATATTGTCTTTCCATTTCTTGTTTATTAGAAAGCCTACTCCAGCTTGGCCATTGTTCGCCGCAATCAATCTATAAATTACTGCAGTGTATTACTATTACTTGTTACTTGTGTACTTTTTATTGTGGAATGTTGCATTGGCTAGCAGTGTAGGCGCGGTGCCGCTTTCAAAGACGGTATTTATGCAATTATAGCACTCAATAACAATTTACAAAAATGTTTTAGGTGTCATTGAATCACACACAATTTACTAATGTGATTTGTCGACGTTGTAACACCAAATAACGGAGAAATCTCCATCTGAACGCAGTAACACAAAAGTTACGAAAACGTCACGCGACCTCTCGCGGTGGCGTAACTTTACGATGAAATATACGCCATATTTGCGAACGTTCGTATCGTAAATGTTTCGAGAATAGCACTTGCGAAAAAATCGCAAATTACGCTCTTTTGGAGTCATTTTTTATGAAAAACACTTAAGTCATAATAGAATAATTTATCGATATGAGTTTTGAGTGTGGATACCCACAAAATGATTCCGTATGTCAAGTAGGGGTAAACTAAAGTGTAATAAATTGTTTGAAGTGCAGCTACTGGAGGTTAGCGGTTAACTTTATTTATTATGTATAAAGCACTAGTTTGCTTGTTTTTGCATGCATTTATATGTTCTTGCCAATCAAGTCTGTCATCTATGTGAATGCCTAGACATTTTATACATTTTATTTGCTGAATTATGTTATTAGATATCACTAATAATAATTCTTGCCAATTAAACAGAATATAGGCAGGTGATTGGATATGTCACTATATAGTATGCCAGATGTAGTCGTATGTCGTATACATATGTTATCAATAAGGGTGGCGGATGTATGGGTAATACGCGTTGGTTTGGTAATTGTTGGAATGGTATTCGCAGCTAGGTGTAAGAATAGTAAGTCGGATGAAGGTTTATATGAGTACATTTTTAGGTAGTCAAAATTTTGATCAATGCCAATTATGATCTGATGGTTTGAGATGGTTATTTAGTATTGTCTCATATCTTTGAATAGATGAAGACACATTTGAATTAGGGATCCGGTATATTTCACCAACGACTGAGGTTTGACCATTAATGCTGGATTCAATCAATACAGATTCAAATTTCCCCTCCATGAAGATGTCAAGGGACACCACCTTTAAATTTAAATTTCTTATTCTTGTAAATAAAATTATAATTAGGCAGTTTAAAAAGATGCGTATTGTTGTAATTTAAAAAGGTTTCACATAAGATATAATCAATTTCAATGCATCAGATAGCTGTGACAGTAACATTTTAAGTTGATCAGATTGTGATGAAAGTCCTTGTATATTTAGATGGAGTACTTTGTGCTGAAAGTGGATATGGAAAAGTGTATCGGGAAGAATATGATGAACATTACTATTTATATCAGCTAGATTAAAAGGATTTGCTTCAAACTCTTCGTTTTCAAACAAGTTCCTTATGTCTAACTCATTATAATTACCTAACATTGCATCCATTGCTTCTCGAGTCTAATTAGCTTACGAATCAGACAGTACATTGTTAAGTCATAATAGAACGAAGACGTTTTTTGGCTGAGGTTACGTAAGTACACATTTTTTCGACAGTTCCATTATATTCCATTACCAGGACGCTAAAACCTTAACATGCAACTGATGTTTGCACCCCACACCGAATACATACCAACATATTAAAGAACAATAAATAAAAATACGTTTTTAAACAAACTACTGACGCTAATTAACAATTATATATAATTATAGTTATCTGTGTACGAATCATTGTCAACAACAAAAAGACAAATGAAAAGAAGATATACATTAAATGAAAGAAACATAATGAATGATTAAAAATTCATTAATGCCTTTTCTAAAATAAACCCCTCCTGGCCGGCTTTCCTGTAAATAAAAAACAATTCAGAAATATGAAAATAATGAGCCTGCTGGTTAATATGTCATCATACTTGTAAAACAAATAATTAAAGTTTTCACTTTACGAATATTGAAACAAGAATCACAATATAAAAAAAAGATGAACATGTTTTACATTGACGTCCGACATCTCAGTCATTGGATGGCGAGTGTCAGGTCGTTATCAAAGAAAGTTGGTAGATGCTTAGGCAGCGAACGCCTGGACACATTGAATGATCCAACCCTTATATGGTTTTGTTGGCCTACTGAGCAGTGAATCCCAGCTCTATAGCCGTTGTATTACTTAGAGAGAATTCAGAGACACCTACCGTAGTCAGTCCAACATATTTTGCAGTTTTCGAAATTTACGCTTCGGGGGTTATTCAGACCTGTTGACACAATCTGTGTGATGCCACTTCCGTCCAGATTGGCCTTGTAGACACCAGTTGTTAAATAAAACAACAATCTACAAAGTTATTAAAATGTTATTTGGATACCCTACATTATATGGAATTATAATAATTATATTTTTAATTAACAATTGAAATATATCACAACAAATAATACAAAATATTTAGTTAGCCTTGCTCACTCTTTCATACCTAACAAGAGTAATTTTCTGGAGAGATTACATCATATAACATTATGCATATTCATGTTAAACCAGAACAAAAATGGCAACAATCGTGTGCCCGAAGCCGTATTTCAATTAATCAAATCAGCAAACAGGATTGATTCTCATTAACATATACATCAGACACTACACCATATTTTATTTATCATAGGATTACTAAAATTGCTTGAACATGTTACCTGTTTGTGAGATCCACAGTCAAACCTCTCGGTGAGCTGGTACAGCTGATGAGTATTCTACTCCCACTGCCGTCCAAACCACCGGTCACGTTAATATTTTTGTTATCGTAGTCTGATATGTATAGTTTGCCTTCGTCTGGGTCAATACCAAGCCGGTATACCCATCCTTCTGCCGAGAACACAATATACAGATGACACATTTATTTTCAGCGATCATTGTACACATCCTGTTTCTACCTAGTACGTCTTCTACCAACATAATATCAATTGCAATAATTAACAGCCGCCTTACACTCACAGCTAAACACTGCATTATAAACTACTATTAGCTAAGCGGGTGTACAAAGCTTTAACTTTGTGAATGTAATAACTTCCAGCATGACCCACTGTAGAAACCAGTATTAGCCCTTGTGACATGACGAGTTGCTTATATTCTTGGTTAAATTGAGTCGTGTTTTTTATTATAATGTGTAATAATATAACTTTAAAAGTACACATTGCTATGCTAATGTAGCATAGTTGTAATAGTAGCTTAATAAGCGGAAAGGAAAACTACCATGGTTTTGTCCAGGGTTGGCACGTTTTTCCACCCTGGTAAATACCGGGCGTGAAATATCGGTAAATGCTGTCTTGGGAAAACCCTCAACTAGTGGTAAAAACCAGGATAAATGGGGAAAACGTTTAAAAGTATTATATTTGGAGGTGTATTGCAATAAAAGCTACTGTATCACCACCAGAATGATACTGGACAAACATAATGCAGTTTGACTGAAAGCTGCAACAAATAAATAAAGTTGCCTTATCTGCTTGTATTGCATAATCCATTTTGTCACTGCTATTGGCTACAGTTGCCCACTGACCCTCGTAGCCTTCGTTCATCAGTAGCCTCCTCCCCACTCTGGCAGGGGAGCACTTCTGCTGCCCATCAGCATATATTGCACAGTTGCCCATGGTCCCCTTTTTATGATGCAGGTCTTATTGTTCATTCAAATGATCTTCCATAACCAATCACTTTTTAATGGACATGGGTATTACTGTGTGTTATTCATTAGCATTTTTATGTCACTCCATCTTTTGTTGACCAGCTGTAGGTTGCTGTCAACAGTCTGTCACAAGTTCATTCTCTATTAAAACCCTTGAATTTGTTATCTGTCATTGTGAATGGACCCTGCATAAGTACCTGCCAATGTCCAAAGCTCAATATTTCTTTGTTCTTTAACCAGATTGCAAACTGACACCTGACAATATGAGACAATACTAGTACAGACTATATAACTTCATCACCATATTTCTTTATAAGAAGGCCCAGACGGCAGTACATGGCACTGTCCCTTGTGAGAGTGACAATTGCATTTATTTACTAACTGAATATTTTACTCTTTCATATCATGGATTTCCTGACATACACAAACACAAGGACTAGGCCTGGACTGGTAACCAGTATTTGCTCTCAATATGAATTATTTTTCCAACTGGACTAGGTTTAGTTATAGGAACTAACGAATGTTAATCTCAGTTATGGACTTATTCCCGTTTTATGAGTTATTCCCAGATATTACTGGTAAATACCGGTAAATACCGGGTATTTCCTGCTGCCCTGTCTAAAACAGTTTTTCCCAGAAATGTGTCAACCCTGGTTTTGTCGTAGAGTTAGTCTGGTATTATATAAAAGATGCACAAGAGATGCTCATTTAAGAAAATTCAAACTAAAGACTAAAATATATAATGTTAAACAATTGACAGTTGCCATCAGAAACAAAGAACATGACAAACAATATATTGAACGTCGTCCTTAGTGCCTGGTTTTAGCATCCAATTTTAACCACCCCATCCACTTTGTAAGACCACAATAGAATACATCCAACGACTGGTCAATGCGATCCTACTTGCCTACTGTGAGGATGTCCTTCATGCTGGTTCCGTCGAGTCTCGCCCGTCTGATCTTCGTAGCATCTCTCCAGTACAAAATGCCATGAACTTGATCCATTACAATAGAAAGCATAGTAGCTACAAACATGTAACATACGAGGTCGTAAATGCCAAGTGTTCAGTGTACACAAATATATCAGGTTCATGAATTAAAAAAACATTAATATAGTCTTTCTCACAATTATGCCAGTGACGTAATAACCACAATTAGTTACAACTATGCAATAAAACAAAGTTTATGCCTCTGTACGTGTTATCATACACCCATTAGTTTCTTGAGTGAACGCAATACGAGGCTGAATCAAAAAGGCTGTATGCGTGAGTAGGCACACAGGGAGATGATACGTAATTTCACTTTTCTAGGTTCCCCTGAGGTTTTGATGTTGTGTGGGTTCAACATTGTACAGAGGATATAGTGGAAGCATGGCTTTATGCAGAGTCATAGTTTTACCAGTCAAAACAACTTCCAGCACTCGCACAAATATGCAATACACTTTGAACACAAGTCACCGCATGTTTTGTAAAGCCTGAATATATATCTTAATTTCAGTTAGGATAAAAAATTATTATCACAAAACCACATGTTCATTGTAATAAACCTCACAGACACTGATCTGATTTAAATGTACAGTGTTGCTGTGGCTCAAGGGATCCACGTAATGGATCAAGAAACCCCACGTTTGGGGTCCCTTGAGCTATTTCACATGCTTCCACGAATGTGCACATATTTGGAAATTGACATACCCCAGCCACGCAAATGTCTATACTAACTTTGGGGGCATTCGTGTTTATGTGATGGGGTAATTATAATGTTAACAACTGCATGATTGTTTATTTTACCGTTGACAATGTGAACATTTGTATAGGTCCTCAACTTCCACTAGTAATCAATCAGCTTATGGTTTGCTGTTTCATGTGTATAGTAGTAATAAAAACAACAATAATTCTTTATAAATTAATGTGTTTTATCTATCCATGTCACACAAATATACATTGTATTAGACGCGTATTAGCTATGCAAACACACACATAAACCATATATATCTGATATGTTACTGTGCACATTTGGCAAGAGTGGCCCATGTGGACACCAAGCTATATTAGATGACCATCAAACAAAATGGCATTATGTCTTGTGACTCACTTCCGCGGGAAACGAGTTCACTTGGTGCACCATAGCTCAGAGGTGATGAAGACGATCCCGGCAGCATCACCAAGATACGTCTACTTTGGTCAACAAGGAGAGTTCCACGGCTGTAGAAATCAGCAGCTGAAACAACCCAGCCAGTGTTGCTTGTTGTTTCCGAGTTATGTGCTCAGTATAGCCTCGCTATTAAGGTCACCCTTGTAGCTGGCCAAAACTGACCTGAATAGTAAGGTGAACGTAATAGAGAGACTAAACAGACAGGTCTAATTTATAATTTATCTAATTTTATTTATTTATTTAATGAATAGTTTTAATATAACTAACTTAATTTGTTCTACATTTATCTGAAGTTTCTTTCTTTTTTGCAGTTTTTATAAGTATACATTGAATCGCTTGATTGGATTTTATTGTACAGCGCTTTGGGCATATTATGGATATTGCGCTCTATAAATATTAAATATTATTATTAAACCAGATCAAACAGATGCAGAACGAACCATCCTGGGATGAGCTCAATGTTATTTATCATTTGATTAGTTACCCTGAGATTACATAATGGAAGTACAAATTGTCACAACACAACGAACATTTCTTTGGGTGCAGGCTCTCGTGTATGCTACAAACGGTGGTGCCACATTGTGGAGAGTGGGTATTGGAGGCCAATTAGGAGCATTGCCATGAATATCTGTCCAACTCTTCCACATTGTTGTGTCCTAGTAAGAAATATGCAACTTATTTATCAATATCATGAAAGAAGGAGAAACTGTTCTGGTGACTACTTCTTGGGCTAACGCAGGAAGATTTAGATTGTTTGGGTATTTTGTAGTACAGAATGAGTAAGAATCTCGTTGACGTATCTTTCAAGCAAAACAAAAAGGAAGGACGTGGAAGAGCGACCTAAACAGAGATGACTGACCAAAACGTGCAGCCAGTTATACTCGATACATTACATGGAAGTAAATGTTTTTCTTTAAAAAAAAAAGAATGATTTAAAAAGCTATATAATGAAGACATACAACCAACAACCAAGTGGAGTTATTCCACAATTTACTCACGTATATCAGTTGGAGTGCATGTGGTTTCAGTTTCAGGACGACTGAAGAAATCCTGCAAGAAAACAAACGCATTTATTCGCATAAGTAGTACAATAATGATTTTGTTCAACTAAAGCTGTACGTGTTTCATTTTTATATATATTCATGCATTGAGGGCTGTCTTTTGCAGTCGCATTACCTTTCTTTAAAGGGGACAAAAAAGCAAACAGTTTTGGTTTATGCACTTATTTTATTGAGTTATAATTTAGTTTACAACTTTACTATCTTAGTCTCACTTTTAATAAATACATAGTCTTTTCTTTATATATATATATATACATACATATATATATATGTGTGTATATATATATATATATATATACCACCATCGTTACGGTGGTAGTGGGAAGTATAGTGCAGTCATGTAGTTAGTCATGTTAGTAAGTAGATGTCTCGGAAGTTATATGCTTAGAAATTGTAGGTATTGCTTAACAATGCTGTTGGGGCCGGCATGCTTGTTGTGTATTGATGTATGTATATATGGTGTGGTTTTATGTATATATGGTGTTGTTTAATATGTGTTAGTGAATAAATGTCATTAAGTTGGCCTGTTTCAATCAACATTGGTCTTGTATCGTTGCTTTGCACAGAAAGGTGTATGTGACAGGGGCGCATACATATATATATATATATACAAGATTTATAGCCATAATGTTTATTTTAACGACGCTATTTAAAAAAGTATCAGGCTAAATTGATGTTTACACCACTGAGTCTTATGTATGTATAGTGTTCTATTTATGTTTACACCACTGAGTCTTAGGTATGTATAATGTTCTATTTATGTTTACACCACTGAGTCTTATGTATGTATAGTGTTCTATTTGTGTTTACACCACTGAGTCTTATGTATGTATAATGTTCTATTTATGTTTACACCACTGAGTCTTATGTATGTATAATGTTCTGTTTATGGTTACACCACTCAGTCTTATGTATGTATAATGTTCTGTTTATGGTTACACCACTGAGTCTTATGTATGTATAATGTTCTATTTATGTTTACACCACTGAGTCTTATGTATGTATAATGTTCTGTTTATGGTTACACCACTGAGTCTTATGTATGTATAATGTTCTATTTGTGTTTACACCACTGAGTCTTATGTATGTATAATGTTCTATTTATGTTTACACCACTGAGTCTTATGTATGTATAGTGTTCTATTTGTGTTTACACCACTGAGTCTTATGTATGTTGTGTTCTATTTGTGTTTACACCACTGAGTCTTATGTATGTTGTGTTCTATTTTAGCGACGCTATACACACTATTGAAAAGAGTTGTTCTCTAGAGACTAGTGTATCAATAAAGTTAATTATTATTATTAAGATTCCAATAAAATGTCCGACATCCTGGAGACGACATCTTCCTGATGGAGCTGAATTTTGACAAAACAATACAGCGCTGTGGCATTTTTAACATTTTTACGTCACAACAACATAGTAAAATCAGCGATCATTTGCGTTGTACTGGGTGTATTAGTATGTATATAAACATATCACAATATATAAAAAGTTATGTAATGGCAAGTGGTATAATCAGCTGATAACATATAATTACAAATATTAACAAACAGTTGGCCGAAATATATGGTTCTATTGAGCACTGATATATAAAATATACTATTATTCCAATATCAGCGATCGGCTATCTGGGAAGATATTTAATTGCAATAACCTTGTAATGTGCGTCTGTATGTGTATGTGTGCGTGTGCGTGTGTATGTGTGAGTGTGTGTGTGTGTGTGTGTGTGTGTGTGTGTGTGAGAGAGAGTGTGTGTGTATCAGGGCAAAACGCTAATAGCGATAAACCCAATTTTTCTAAGTTCGCACACACACACATATATATACACACACACATATATATATATATATATATATATATATATATGTTTATATACATAAGCATCGAGGACGGCACCCTCCTTAGAGTAAAAAGCAGTAGAGATGGTCTGAGTACTGAGAAGAACTCCACAACTATGAATTGAGAATATATGAAGACGTTCTCGGAACACCACCTCAAAATGAAAATGCTGATATGCCCATTCTCCGAGAAATAGAAGAGGCAGTCCGAATGTTGAAGACACAAAAATCCTCAGGCGTCGACAACATACCAGCAGAATTAATAAAACATGGAGGAGAGGCAGTGATAGATGCATTCACAATCATTTGATTTGGGAAACAAAGACTCGGCTAAAAGAATGTACACACTCACTCATAATATCAAAAAAGGAAATGTACACTGTTGTAGGAACTATAAGCCTGATCAGCCATCTCAACAAAATAATGCTAAGGAGCATACTCAACCGACTCAAAGGCAAAGCAGAAGAACTGTTATGAGAAAAACAAGCAGGCTTCCGGTCGAAAAGGAGCACAAGTGAACATATTTTGCAATATATTTAAAACTCCTAATTGAGAAACATGTTGATCTCCATGAACTGTATCACAGTTTCAACGACTTTAAAAAGGGATTTGATCATGCGTGACACAAAGGACTCTGGCGAATATTGACACGTTACAACATTGACGAAGGTGTAGTGACACTACTTGAATCGCTGTATGGACCATCAACAAGCGCAGTGTTACATACATCAAGGAGAAATTGGACAGTCGTTTCGAAACTCAGTTGGGGTACGCCAATGATGTATTTTATCACAAGTGCTGTTCAACTTATACTTTGCAGTAAACATTACATAACTTCAACAATCTCAATAAACGGCAGACCAGTAACCTCCAATTCGCAGATGACATTGATCTAATAACTGTAACAGAGGAAGAACTACAAACACTGACTTCAACTGGAAAGAACAGCATGTGACTGCGGAATGGAAATAAGCTCAAAGAGTAAGATCATGGTGAACAGCAGAACAGCATCAAGAACTAGTGTACTGATGAACAGAGAAAGCCTTGAAGAAGTAACATCATTCAAGTACCTTGGGTCGTTCTTCTGTTCTGATGGTGACTTCACTGAGGATATATGCACACATGTAAACCTGACAACATCAGCGATAGCAAGACGCAAGAAGATATGGAACAACAACGACATAAGAATGGCACTAAAGATACGACGCTACAAAAGTCTGGTTGTTTCAGTGTTGACATATGGATGCGAAAGCTGGACAATGCAAGCTGAGATCGTAAGAAAAATATATTTATTTTAAATGAAGTTATTCAGAAAGATTCTGAAAAAGTTCATGCATAGACCATTTCACAAATATGGCAGTTATGCAAGCGATCATTGAAGCCGCAGAACCTGAAAAACCCGTTCCACAGTGAAACGTCCAAAAAAACTCTGATTGTTCGACCATACAACCAGACACAACACACTTGCCAAAGAAATTCTACAATGCACGGTCAAAGGTGGCAGAAAATGAAGAAGACCAAAAATGTACATGGACAACATCCGAGAGTGGACGGTCTACACCCAAGTTATATGACGGAGCCCTCAACCGTCCCAGATGGAAGAAAATAGCTGTTGAAGCCTCTAAACGCGCACCCGTAAGATCGACCCGGTCAAGGGATGAGTGAGTGAATGAGTGATATATTTATATAAAGTTTGGGTAATGCTTCAAAATTATTATATCATTGTTTTGTTCACATGGAAAATATAACGAAATCTTTGTTCAATAAGGGTGCAACACAATTCTAAATTTCCAGAACTGCCCAAAGAATAAATGTTAATTTCAAAGGCAGAATAATCTGTAATCAACATAATAATTCAAGTAATCAAGGCAAGTGTAGGTGCAAATTATGTTACCTGTGTGGATTGCTTTCTGTGTAGTAAACCGCGCCTTTGTGAAGTGTTAATCCAAACGGATAGCCCAATGTGTTATAAATTCGTCTGTTACTGCCGGCGTAGTCGCTACATTCTATGTGGTACAGGACAGTAACACAAACAGTTGATATTCAGAAACGTGAAGTAAGTAAATATAGAACAACATTTCTGGCAAATTGACTACTTTTGTCAGCAATATCTCCCAACTTATATTACACTGACTTTTAGTTAGTGTCCCTCGTGACTAATGACATGTAGTGCTAATAAGAACATTAAACGTTAAATGAAGTCTATGAAAAAATGAATTATCGTCCTAGCTCTAATCTTAGTTTTATGACGAAGGCATTGGAGAAGGTTGTTGCAAATCGACTCCGTGAACATATTTGTACACAGCACTTATCAAATGATCTACAATCTGCATGTAAGCGATTTCATTCAACTGAGACGGCTCTTCTTAAAATACACAATGACATTGTATGCAATATGGATAATAGCAAATTGACTGCTCTCACCTATCAGCTGCTTTTCATACAATAGATCATGACATTCTTTTACACGCCTCCGTAGATATTTTGGGATTTCTTGCACAGGTCTTCAGTGGTTTAGTTCGTATTTTTCAGACTGATACCAAAGCATTAATATATCTGGCTCATGGTCTTGTCCAGAACATCTTCCATTTGGTGTCCCACAAGGTTCTGTCCTTGGCCCTGTTCTGTTTAGCTTATACACTACATCCCTTAGTCGAGTCATAACTAATCATAATATATATCATCACTTGTAGTTGTATGCTGACGGCACACAGGTATATTTATCACTTTCACCAATTGATGCATAGACATCTCGATCAACTTTAAATGACTGTCTCACTGACATCTTGCTGTGGATGGAAGCAAGTAAATTGAAGCTAAATCCAGATAAAACTGATATAATTATTATTGGCACAAAACAACAACGAAACAAGGTTGTTAACTACTTTCCAGTTAAATTGCTTGGTAATGATACATCATCATCAGATACTGTTCGTAATCTAGGTGTTATCTTTGACAGTGATTTTAACTTTCACCAGAACATTTCTCAAGTATGTAAATCATGTTTCTACCATATTCGTGATTTCCGTCGAATTCGGTGTAATTTGTCTTTATCTACTGCTAAAACAATATCAGTATCTCTAATTAGTAGTCGCCTTGACTACTGCAACTCACTTCTAAACAATATTGTTAAAAATGACTTCGCTAAACTCCAACGTGTATAGAATTGTTTAGCACGTGTGGTACTAAAACACCTCGTTTCTCACCATCACTGCCCCTACTGAAATAGTTACACTGGCTTCCAATTGCATTTCGAATACAATTCAAGTTAGCTATTATCACATATCGTGCATTTTCTATGCAACACCCATCCTAGCTGTTTAGACACCTTCGTTTTTCTGATATCCCAGGAATCTCAGATCATCTGTTTCACAACAACTTTTTGTTCCGAAAACCAAGCTTAATATTAACAAACGTGCTATAGCTAATTTTCGTAAACAAAACTGAAGACTTATTTATTTGAAATTGCATTCCCACCCTAACCTTAGGCGGTCCCTTGTTCTAATGATGACTCTTGCTTGTCCATGTTAACGATTTTGTCCAATGAATCTTGTATGTTGTGCCTCTGAGCTCAGATTCCTGGGGATATAGACGCTATAGACGTTTCTTATTATTATTATTAAGTTTGACATTGTATTTCGTCCTCTAAAATAATTCTTTGATAGAGTAAATCAGTGATTTAAAGCTTGCTGCAAATATACTTATGAACAAATCGTGTTTACACAAATATTAATAAATATATTAATAACTATACAACTATACAACAATAGAAACGAAACAAGCCTTGGTCATTTCACAAAGTGTGTTTAATACAACAATTATACCTTTTTAATGACAGGTTGAAAATATATTACTCAGACTGCTGATTCGAATTGATTAATCGTTTATAAGTTTTACATAGTTCATTTTACTCTGTTCTTTGTAACAGTTTGATAAAAGTGAGTTGTGTTTACCATATTGACTACACTAGAAAATGCAGACGTTATTATACACAAGTGTTGTGACTGAAACCCAGCCATCTGCCCACGATGTCAGGTTGGGGGGGCTTGGGCTTTGTGTTACAATTAAATTCTTTATTTCCAATTTAAAATAATGTTAACAACATAATGTTCCGGTTTTAAATTTTATATATTTTAAATTCAAATGGAAAGGGAGAATGTTGAAGCGCATTGCTTATTGGGCACTTCCCCAACATCAGCATAACATGTGCATAATAATAAACAAATTGTAGTACATTTTAGTAATTAAAGAACATGCTACTGCAAAGATGAAACCATTACAATATTCATACTTCCAAATAGGTTCTTATCTGTAACAATAACAATTTAATTACAGTAGTTGTTCTCTTCAAGGAAGTAATGTGTATATCAATGGTGAACTTTTGGAATCACATTTGAGGAATCACAATTTTCGTGAATAATTATATAAGAAATAAGTGAATTGGTTTGTTGTATAATGCATATGTATATCTATGACAGCTGTATCAGACGTTTTGAGGCCAACATGGACAGTTTATGCTAAGAAATACACTTTATAAAGCGGTTAGTACGACTCAGTGTTCTATCTCTTCCCTTAGTCTCAATCAGCGATGGTGGAAGTTAGTAACAGGAAGTTCACTCAGTTGGTTTAAACCAGCCGGGTACAACTTTAAAATTACAGATAATGCAAAAATATATAAATAAATGTTAATATATGATAAACATACATTGTACCTTTAATATGACGTGAATTGTGCCTTCAGGCTGATTGTAATAATAGGATCTATTTAAGTGTTCATATCAAACATATTTATTTCTACCATACTGAATGTGTCGTGAGTTACTGAAGTGTTTGACCCTGTCAGTTATCAAACATATATTGCTAGTTGTTGAAGCTGATGTGTTATTCCTCACCAAGATTTGGCAGAGGGATGAATACCGGGGAACAATGAATGATCCAACCCTGCCTGGACATGCATGAGTTGACAAACTAAGCAGTGATTCAAGACACTACTCATTCGGCGAATTTCAGAGACAATACAGAGCCACCTACTGGAGTAGCAGCCGAACAGATGGCGCCGTTTTTGTATATATTCATTCGGTGGGTTTCATACTGACAGTACAGATACACCTACCTGAGTAGTTAGTCCAACAGACGATGCAATTGCCGAAGTTTATTGTTGATGGTTTAACCAGACCGGTTGACACAATCTGTGTGATGTAACTTCCATCCAGATTGGCCTTGTAGATACCAGCCTGATCATTTGTTACATAAAACAGCAACCTAAAAAGTTACATTAAAATATACCATTAAGAGCTCCTACAGTATATACCATTATGACATGCTGCAGTATATACCAATATGACATGCTGCAGTATATACCATTATGACATGCTGCAGTATATACCAATATGATTTGCTGCAGTATATACCAATATGACATACTACAGTATATACCATTATGACATGCAGCAGTATATACCAATATGACATGCTGCAGTATATACCATTATGACATGCTGCAGTATATACCAATATGACATGCTGCAGTATATACCATTATGACATGCTGCAGTATATACCATTATGACATTCAGCAGTATATACCATTATGACTTGCTGCAGTACATACCAATATGACATAATACAGTATATACCAATATGACATGCTGCAGTATATACCAATATGACATGCTACAGTATATACCAATATGACATGGTGCAGTATATACCAATATGACATGCTGCAGTATATACCAATATGACATGCTACAGTATATACCAATATGACATGCTGCAGTATATACCAATATGACATGCTGCAGTATATACCAATATGACATGCTGCAGTATATACCAATATGACATGCTGCAGTATATACCATTATGACGTGCTGCAGTATATACCAATATGACTTGATGCAGTACATACCAATATGACATACTACAGTATATACCAATATGACATGCTGCAGTATATACCAATATGACATGCTACAGTATATACCAATATGACATGGTGCAGTATATACCAATATGACATGCTGCAGTATATACCAATATGACATGCTACAGTATATACCAATATGTCATGCTACAGTATATACCAATATGACATGCTGCAGCATATACCAATATGACATGCTGCAGTAAATACCATTACGACATGCTGCAGTATATACCATTATGATGTGCTACAGTATATACCTTTATGACATGCTACAGTATACAGCGTTATGACATGCTACAATATACAGCGTTATGACATGCTACAGTATATGCTGTTATGTCATGCTACAGTATATGCCGTTAAGACTTGCTACAGTATATGCTGTTATGACATGCTACAGTAAATACCATTATGACATGCTACAGTATATACCGTTATGATATGCTACAGTATATGCTGTTATGACATGCTACAGTATATACCGTTATGACATGATACAGTATATACCATTATGGTATGCTACAGTATATGCCGTTATGACATGCTACAGTATATACCACTATGACATGCTACAGTATATACCATTATGGTGTGCTACACTATATGCCGTTATGACATGCTACAGTATATACCGTTATGACATGCTACAGTATATGCCGTTATGACATGCTACAGTATATGCTGTTATGACATGCTACTATATATACCATTATGGTATGCTACAGTATATGCCATTATGACATGCTACAGTATATACCATTATGGTATGCTACAGTATATACCATTATGACATGCTACAGTATATACCATTATGGTATGCTACAGTATATGCCATTATGACATGCTACAGTATATACCATTATGGTATGCTACAGTATATACCGTTATGACATGCTACAGTATATACCATTATGGTATGCTACAGTATATGCCATTATGACATGCTACAGTATATACCACTATGACATGCTACACTATATATTATTATGACATGCAACAGTTTCTGTCGTTGTGACATAGGCGGATACAGGGGATCTGGGGGGCTAGGTCCTAGGCCTTTTTGAATGGGATCACATGACCCGTGCCCCAGCTAGACCGCTTGAAATGTGGCGGCGAAAATATTTCGACACCATCCCCCCGGTCTTCGTATGTCACCAGTCGAGCCAAGACAGCGGAGAAGCTTATGACGTTTATTCTATTTCCTACACCATTTGGTTCAGCCACCAGTGGTTTGTGCCACCCCTAGACTCGCTTTCTGGATTCACCCCTGCCCCAGCTGATGTTGAGTTTTTTAAATAACAATTCAAAGTTTTACATTCCTTAATATATTACAGCATTAATACAAACTATTTAATCAACATTGTAAACGTCACCAATTTAACAAGGTTAATTATCTGGAGGTGCTACGTCATATAACATTACACATATTCAGGTTGAACCAGAATAGAAATGGCACCACTCTCGTGCCCCAAGCGGCATTTCAAATGCTTAAACTCGATATAAGAGGACACGATAATCGATTGCCTTTAACACACACATTAGACACTACACCAATTTGGCACTACAACATGCCACACTTTGTTGCCTGAATTTGTATTCATTGTTGCTTGTTTCAAAACTATATATTTGTTGTAAGATCACTAACATTGCATGACAATTTTACTTGTTCTTGAGATCCACAGCCAAACCTATTTGTATGTCAGTATAATAAATCAGTGTTCGTCTGCCACTGCCGTCCAAACCGGTCACGATAATCTGTTTTTAGCGTAGACTGACCTGTAGAGTTTGCCTTCTTCTGGGTCAATACCAAGCCCTTTTACAAACCCATCTGTAGAGAAGATAAGATACACAAAACATCTTTGTTGTGAGAGACCATAATTATCAAATAGGCACATCCCTGTATACGTCATCACTTTCGAATTTGGAAACACATATCGTTATTTTCTAACAAAACGATATCAACTGCAATAATCAATAGCCGTCTGACACTCACAGCTAAACATTGCATTATAAACAATTATTAATTTAGCTGGCCTACAAAGCCATTACTTTGTGAATGCAATATCAACCAAACAGACGTAATGTAGGAATGATTACTAACTACTGTGACATGACGAGTTGCATATAGCTTTGGTTAAGATGTGCTTTTAGTGTGATTTAAAAAATTATAATGCGTTGGAGCCTTGTTTCAGCACCCCACTCCACCCCACCCGGCCAACCCCACCCACGCCACCCACGTTACGTAAGATTATAGAATAAAGCATAACAACTAGACACCAATTAATTTGCCTACATAACAACTAGACTCCAATTAACTTGCCTACACAACAACTAGACACCAATCAACTTGCCTACATAACATCTAAACACAAATCAACTTGCCTACATAACAACTAGACTCCAATTAACTTGCCTACATAACAACTAGACACCAATCAACTTGCCTACATAACAACTAGACACCAATCAACTTGCCTACATAACAACTAGACACCAATCAACTTGCCTACATAACAACTAGACACCAATCAACTTGCCTACACAACAACTAGACACCAATCAACTTGCCTACATAACAACTAGACTCCAATCAACTTGCCTACATAACAACTAGATTCCAATCAACTTGCCTACATGACAACTAGACACCAATCAACTTGCCTACAAAACAACTAGACACCAATCAACTTGCCTACATAACAACTAGACACCAATCAACTTGCCTGCATAACAACTAGACTCCAATCAACTTGCCTACATAACAACTAGACTCAAATCAACTTGCCTACATAACAACTAGACACCAATCAACTTGCCTACATAACAACTAGACACCAATCAACTTGCCTACATAACAACTAGACACCAATCAACTTGCCTACATAACAACAAGACACCAATCAACTTGCCTACATAACAACTAGAAACCAATCAACTTGCCTACATAACAACTAGACACCAATCAACTTGCCTACATAACAACTAGACTCCAATCAACTTGCCTACATAACAACTAGACACCAATCAATTTGCCTACATAACAACTAGACTCCAATCAACTTGCCTACATAAAAACTAGACTCCAATCAACTTGCCTACATAACAACTAGAATCCAATCAACTTGCCTACATAACAACTAGACTCCAATCAACTTGCCTACATAACAACTAGAATCCAATCAACTTGCCTACATAACAACTAGACATCAATCAACTTGCCTACATAACATCTAGACACCAATCGACTTGCCTACATAACAACTAGACACCAATCAACTTGCCTACATAACAATTATACTCCAATCAACTTGCCTACATAACAACTAGACTCCAATCAACTTGCCTACATAACAACTAGACACCAATCAACTTGCCTGCATAACAACTAGACTCCAATCAACTAGCCTACATAACAACTAGACTCAAATCAACTTGCCTACATAACAACTAGACACCAATCAACTTGCCTACATAACAACTAGACTCCAATCAACTTGTCTACATAACAACTAGACACCAATCAACTTGCCTACATAACTAGACACCAATCAACTTGCCTACATAACAACTAGACACCAATTAACTTGCCTACATAACAACTAGACACCAATCAACTTGCCTACAGTGATGACGTCCGTTATGCTGGATCCGCCGAGTCTCGCGTGTCTCAACTTGTTATAATTTCTCCTGTACACAAAGCCATGAACTTGGTCCACTTTGGTAACATACATATACTATATAAACAAGCTTTATACAAGGTTGTAAATGCCAAGTATTCCGTGTGCAACAATATATCAGGTTCATAGCATTCAACAATATTTTATTTAGCATTTCTCACAACAAATGCTGCAGCAACACTGGCAAACTATAAGCTGGAAAACAACATGTGGTCAGTGATGTTGTAACCAAAATTTGTGACAAGTACGCTATAAATAAGTGCGTTTTGATAATAATGATAATGTTTTTATTTCAGACAAGCATTGTGTCCATATAGAAAAAAATACATCAATAAAATCATACATATAAAAAAATTATAAATAGAAAAAAATATATAAATAAAAACAGGATATTTAAAAATTATACAAAGTCTTGACCCACTGCTGCCGCAACTGCGACATACTGTATATGTGGCTCGTAAAATCCTCTGAATAATTGTATTAAAATACCTGTAAATCCTCGTGATTATGCTAAAAATAGCAGTTCTCATAATAAATTTACATGATTTTACATTAGGTGTAGCATACATGTGGCTAGCGCTACATCTCATAAACGATTGTTCAATATCCTGTATGAATTGTTATAGGCAACAATAAATTGCTGAAAATTAGCTTTTCTACAATTAACCCATAGCGCAAATATAGATTACTGAAATATGCAGTAAACAGCTTATTCTTTATAGCAGTGGAGCAAAAATTTATTTTTTGTAGTAACATGTTACTTTTGGCATAAAGAAGTCTCACTTTGGCTTGAATGTCAGCCTCATCCGATATGTCGTTACAAAAAAATGATATGCCCAAGGTATTTACCGGCATTATATTGAACATCGTGCTCACACCCATAAGAGTAACAGATGTCAAGTAAAGTTTGCAGTCCCTTGGCGGAAGGAGCGAATGGAAGTAGGTTATCAGCGTATACCAGGTGATTAACAACCATAGTACCCAGTCTACAGCCAATATGTTGTTTGTACAGTTGTACACTCAAATTTGTCCATTTAGAGGTTAAAAAATAAAGGGGATAACTGTCCACCTTGCTTAACGCTGTTGCCCACTGAGAAGAAATCCGAGTAGGTAGATCCCCATCGGATACATACACATTGGTTATTGAACTCATTGCTGAGTATTCTTAGAATATATTTCGGTACGTCGCGTTGTTCTCATTTCTTTAACAGCTTATGTTGGTTGCTTTTGAAGCATCCAGAAACGCAACATGCATAGCTGAACCATGTTCAGTGTAAAATCTTAGTATTTCCTTAAATGTAAACATACACAGCTCCGTTCCATGTTTTGGCTAAAATCCAAACTGATGAGGCGTAGTTTGCAAGTACGTTTTATCATATGTCAGCCAGCTTCGCAGGTACTATCCAACATGGGGTTGACTGTATATAATCGTTAACAGACACTCACGGGAATGGAAAGTAGTTTTACTTTTCAGATTCCCCTGCAATCCTAGATTTGCCTAATACTCAAACAACTGTGATGAATGTATATAACACGCTTAAATTGAGTTCATTATGCTCCTTACAGTTTTTGAAAATTTAACATTGTGCTCACAAAATGTACAAATTGTAAACACAATATTCATTACCGTTATGTTCTGTAATTGGCACATACTGCAGAAACATGCGTCCGTACTCGTCAAATACCTTCGACATGTGTGGTTCCCTCATGCCAAGCAAGAAGTTCGGTAACGTACAACTATGAACTTCCAGCTACCATAACTACCACTTAAAATAACAATCGACTTGTGTCACCATGGTGCTGGCATTGCTGTTTGTATCTACCATTTAGTAATATTGATCTAAACTAGCATTCTACAATTAAATTGCTGCTTTTTAGTTTAAAGATACAACTGAATCATCAAATTTTTGTATTAGTTCAGTCACCAGGTACAATATATAATCAAACATGTGTAAAAGTTAGATTTAAAGATTGGGTTATGATTAATATAATAGTATAAATTTACCGTTTATTACATGCTGATTGTTTTCAACAGCTACAAGGTGTGTTCATTTCTAATCACATTTGTTTTATTAGTTTCATATGGCTACTGTCAGGAGAAACATGGCTACTGTCAGGAGAAACGAAATGTAAACTAAACGTGTCAAAATCGGTAAAATAATGTTTGACAAATAATTGTTTGAAGATGTCAAATGTAACATTTGAACCAGGTATATATTAAACTTTTTCTGTAGGAGAATTTGGCAACATATGACAACAGCGAATCTTTGAGTCAAGACCTGTAGCTTTGAAAATAATGATCAGATGTTTAATTTTACAACTTTTCTAGAAGCCAATCGTGCTGCTTACAACCTCATTACCATTTGACTAATGGCGGGTGATTAACGGTTCGCGAAATCACGATTGTATGTTTTAACTGATACAATATGTTGGCGTAAATCTGTAAATCTGTATTGTGTTGCTTTATTTATACATCTATCATAATGCTGCATAATACTGCAATGCAGATAACAGCATGTTGACACGGATACATATTTTGTCAATACCTTTAACAGATGTTGGTATAATTTTTCATAAGTTTTATGATCAGGAACCCATGATCCGGAAAGTGTCGGGTCCGATGGGTAGGTTCATTGGTCTCTATACTGACTGGGGCAACCTATCAACAGGGCATGTTGGTAGCGCTCCTATAGTTATATATTAAGATTAGTTAAGATTAGACTAACAAATTAAGCGGCTTCCAGTAAATTCGGGACGTTACAACATAAAATGGGGATAAAAATGTGAAATAAACAACCATTAGACTTTAAGAGTGGTGAGGGGTTATTAACATATCACTTAATTTTAAATAATTGTCTTTAATTGCAAACGTTCATTGAGGCTCAAAATCCCCTTTCGACTTTTTAGCAAGGCTGCTGGCATGGAATTATACTAGTGTAGGAGGCAGTCTGACTTAAGCCACCTTATTTCTACAGAGGAAGACTGGCAGTTCTTGTTCTTAGCAGTTAGCACTGCCAGCCACTGTCAAGTGGCATGGTCTCCAGACTACATCAAAGGCATTTCCTGTCTAACTGGTGGGTTAACTGCTAATTGGCTCTTTACAGACATCCTGGTGGCTATATTAAACAATCAGGTTTATGGCCTGAAGTGATAGCCTACAATTATTGTTTGCTTAACAGGGTGTTTCTGACTGGGAAAAGATGCTGCCTGTTGCCATGTTTGGGTATCATAGTCATGGTTATCAGAGAATGAAGAGGTTATATGTGTAGGTAAAGTAAGGTAAGGTGGTATTCTATCAGAAATAACACAACAAATAGTTAAACATTTAAATATTTCAGGAAAGTTTCATTTTATAACCAAATAAATATAGTTTCCCCAGTACATATTGAGAAAGCAATCAGATGTATTCGTAATGTACATGTAAAATCTGCGTACAATGAGTATGTGTACGAGTATGAGTCCATGACCCACAAGTTTTATGAGTACGAGTACTTAAAAAATATATTCAAGTACATAAGTAGACGAGTACCGAGTACTTCCGCTACCAGGTATAGACTAGGCAGTGATGGTGTTGCTTTGTTATGTCACTAATGTTTTGATTTCTTTCCAGATACAATTAGGTGGTGATGGTGGTTAGGGTGAAGGGACTATAGGTGGTGGTGGTGTTGCTTTGTTATGTCACTAATGTTTTGATTTCTTTCCAGATACAATTAGGTGGTGATGGTGGTTAGGGTGAAGGGACTATAGGTGGTGATGATGTTGCTTTGTTATGTTACTAATGTTTTGATTTCTTTCCAGATATAATTAGGTGGTGATGGTGGTTAGGGTGAAGGGACTATAGGTGGTGGTGGTGTTGCTTTGTTATGTTACTAATGTTTTGGGTTTTTCCAGATACAATTAGGTGGTGATGGTGGTTAGGGTGAAGGGACTATAGGTGGTGGTGGTGTTGCTTTGTTATGTTACTAATGTTTTGGGTTTTTCCAGATACAATTAGGTGGTGATGGTGGTTAGGGTGAAGGGACTATAGATGGCGGTGGTGTTGCTTTGTTATGTCACTAATGTTTTGGTTTCTTTCCAGATACAATTAGGTGGTGATGGTGGTTAGGGTGAAGGGACTATAGGTGGTGGTGGTGTTGCTTTGTTATGTTACTAATGTTTTGGGTTTTTCCAGATACAATTAGGTGGTGATGGTGGTTAGGGTGAAGGGACTATAGATGGCGGTGGTGTTGCTTTGTTATGTCACTAATGTTTTGGTTTCTTTCCAGATACAATTAGGTGGTGATGGTGGTTAGGGTGAAGGGACTATAGGTGGTGGTGGTATTGCTTTGTTATGTTACTAATGTTTTGGGTTTTTCCAGATACAATTAGGTGGTGATGGTGGTTAGGGTGAAGGGACTATAGATGGCGGTGGTGTTGCTTTGTTATGTCACTAATGTTTTGGTTTCTTTCCAGATACAATTAGGTGGTGATGGTGGTTAGGGTGAAGGGACTATAGGTGGTGGTGGTGTTGCTTTGTTATGTTACTAATGTTTTGAGTTTTTCCAGATACAATTAGGTGGTGATGGTGGTTAGGGTGAAGGGACTATAGATGGCGGTGGTGTTGCTTTGTTATGTTACTAATGTTTTGGGTTTTTCCAGATACAATTAGGTGGTGATGGTGGTTGGAGTGAATGGACAATAGGTGGTGATGGTGTTGCTTTGTTATGTTACTAATGTTTTGGTTTTATCATCTTCAAAACAAATGTGTTGGAGAATGGACGCCCCTCCTACTTCACTCCCTGTGAGAGTTTCATGCACCTGAAAGAGAAAGTGAGCTACGGCGGGGAGCTACGAGATGGTCTCTCCAACACATTTCAAGCCAACCCAGAGAGAGCTACATAGCACAATATTGGACACACTGTGTTCAACAGGACTGAGAATGATAACAAACTCGCTCCATCCGTTGAAGACACAGTCTTTCTAAAGACTATGGATAAGGAGGTCTGCAGAGATGAAGCACACAACTGGGTTGCTTCTCTCCCATTCAGAGTGCCCAGAAGACCACCCTCTAACAACCGTGAACAAGCGCTCATTCGTCTCACCTCTCTGCGTCGCTCCCTAGACAGAAAACCAGAGATGAAAGAGCAATTCGTCGCCTTTATGGGAAAGATCTTCGAGAACGACCACGTCGAACCAGCTCCTCCTCTGAAAGAGAACGAGGAGTGCTGGTACCTGCCAACCTTTGGGGTCTACAATCCACGAAAACCTGGCCAAATCAGGGTGGTATTTGATTCCAGTGCACAGCAGTGTGGTTTCTCTCTCAACAACGTGCTTCTCACAGGCCTAGACTGCAATAACAGTCTCCTGGGAGTCCTGATTCGCTTCAGAAAAGAACTATGGCAATCACTGCAGACATTCAACAAATGTTTCACTGTTTCCTCGTCAGAAAAGACTACAGGAACTACCTCAGGTTCCTATGGTACAGAGACAACGACTTGTCAAAGGACATCATCAAGTACCGAATGAAGGTTCATGTCTTCGGCAACAGCCTCTCGCCTGCTGTTGCCATCTACGGGCTCAGAAGAGCTGCATAAGTAGGTGAGCATAAGCACGGTACCGACACCAGACAATTTGTAAAGAGACATTCTACATTGACGATGGGCTCATGTCTCTGCCTAGAGGCCATCAACATCATGCAGAGGAACTAAGCATCACTCGAAGAGTCAAACCTGCGGTTACACAAGATCGATTCAAACAGCTCAACCGTAATGAAAGCGTTTCTCCCTGAGGACTATACTAAGAGCATAAAGGACATGGACCTCTTTGGAGAAACCTCACTTATGCAATGGAGTTCAGGGATGTGCTGGGAAATAGCAACGGGCATGTTCACCTTCAGAGTGCCTGCTGACAAGGCATTCACACGCCCCAGAGTCCTATCAACAGTGAATAGCCTCTTCGACCCTCTCGACCAGGTAGCTCCAGTAACCATACAAGTCAGAGCCGTACTGCGGGAAATCTCCAAAGATACCCGTGAATGGGACACTGAGAGATTGGAGAGATTCACTCCAGGATTTGAAACAACTCCACATCCCACGCACCTACACAGCGAACTCTTTCTCTCCAAAGCGAAACGCGTGGAAATATGCATATTTTCAAACGCATCTACCAAAGTCATCAGCGAAGTGGCTTACCTCCGAACTACCAATGAAGATGAACAATGCGATGTTGGTTTCATTCTGGGGAAAGCTAAGTTGGCCCCACAGTCTGTGCCTACCATCCCCCGACTTGAGTTACGCGCTGCAGTGTTGGCAGTGGAAATGGCAGAGCTTATTCTAGATGAAATATACTTTAAGCCAGATGACGTGAAGTTCTATTGCGACAGCAAAGTAGTCCTCGGGTACATATACAACGAGTCCAATCGTTTCTACCTGTACACAACAGAGTTCAAAGCATCCGCCAGTCAACAACGCCAGAGCAGTGGCTTTACGTCCCCACAGAGCACAATCCAGCTGACCAAGCATCCAGGTCAGTACCGGCATCCCGCCTCGCCGAGACGACATGGTTCATTGGACTAGCCTTCTTGCACAAGCCTTGCAAAGGTCACCAAGAAATTCCGGAATCCTTTCACCTCAACTCCAGAGTTAGATGTCGAAGTACGACCCCACGTCTCAAGCTTCGTAATGCAAGCTACAGAGAGAAACCTGACCACTGACCGCTTCAATAGTTTCTCGACCTGGAACTCACTGTTGAGAGCTGTTGCATTCCTCATCCACATGGCCCGCTCTCACAAGTCAACAGACCAGCCTAAAGAATGCAAAGGCTAGCATCAATGCAACACTACCCGCAGTCCAGATGAGTTGTTTCAGGCCAAGAGCGTCATCATCAAATCAGCTCAGAGGGAAACCCTCTCGGAAGAGCTCACCGCATTTGTCAATGAGAAACCCGTACCCAAGAGCAGTTCACTCGTCAAGCTACATCGTATCGAAAAAGAAGATTTCATCAGGATTGGAGGCCGCCTAAAACACGCACAACTGGAGAGGGATGAGAAGAATCCACTTGTCTTACCTAAGAAAAGTCACGTCTCCACACTGCTAGTACAGCACTATCACAAGCAAGTGAAACATCAAGGCCGCCACTTCACCGAGGAGCGGCAGGTCTGTGGATCGTCGGGTGTAAGAGGCTCGTGGCTCCCTCCTCAATAAGTGTGTCACCTGTCGGAAGCTCTGTGGCAAGATAC
This sequence comes from Paraescarpia echinospica, assembly GCA_020002185.1. Classification (NCBI taxonomy): domain Eukaryota; kingdom Metazoa; phylum Annelida; class Polychaeta; order Sabellida; family Siboglinidae; genus Paraescarpia; species Paraescarpia echinospica. Next base: position 3,704,736 of record CM034537.1, on the reverse strand, counting down.
AAGAAGAGAAGATGGCAGATCTTCCACCCGAAAGCCTCAATACATCTCTCCCTTCACATATGTAGGACTTGATGTCTTCGACCCTTGGGCAGTCACTGCAAGGCACACGAGAGGCGGTCAAGTTCAAAGTAAACGCAAGGTGTTCACCTGCATGAACACAAGAGCAGTCCATATCGAAGTCATCGAGTCCATGGATACTTCGAGCTGCATCAACGCGCTAAGAAGATTCTTCACCATCCGGGGACTTGCAAAACAACTCAGATCGGATCGTGGAACAAACTTCATTGGAGCATGCAAGAAGCTGGGACTAAGAAAGGAGCAACAACCCATAATTCAACCCTCCTCATTCTTCACGTATGGGAGATGACTGGAAGCGTATGATTGGAGTGGCACGCCGAATTCTTGACTCTATGCTGCTATAGGAAACCACTCACCTCTCCCACGAAGTCCTATGTACCCCTATGTCTGAGGTAACAGCTATCGTTAACGCCACCCCCCTCATTCCAGTTTCTATAGACCCTGACATGCCATTCATCCTGACTACTGCGATCCTACTCACACAAAAGACTGATGCGTCCCCTCCTCCTCAGGGAGACTTCACCGACAAAGATCTCTTCAGGAGCCAGTAGAGGCAAGTGCAGCCCCTCGTCAACAATTCTGGACTCGCTGGAGGCGCGAGTACCTCCCTACTCTACAGAATCGACGGAAGTGGAATGAAACTCATCGTAAAGTACGATTGGTAGACGTCGTGCTGTTAATGGACAGCCAAGCGACCGGAAATGAGTGGCCTTATGGCACTGGTCACTTCAACCTTCTCCAGCTGAGACGGGAGGGTGCATAAGGTAGAAGTCAAGATCACGGCCCAGGGCATCCAAAGGACATTCCTGAGGTCATTCTTCTCATACGTAAAGATGAATGAATCAGTGAACATTCGTTTGATTATGTTAAAAGTGACATCTCACGACGCCAGGCGGGGAGTGTTCGGCCTTTGCCCAGAGCTAATGGTGTTTATAAAATCATTGGCGCCATCTAAAGGATTCATTTGTTATTTCTGACTAATCGTTTTTAAAGCGGCCAGGCGGCCGGATGTAGTCTGCCATTTTGTGTTACATGTTGACTGGACAGTTGCATTAATCGCTTGTCTCATGTTATCCAACAAAAGCATTGCTTTTTACCTCTTCTGTTGAGTTTAGCTAGCTGTCTTTGATTGTACGGCATCCAATAAAGATAGTATTATACACATTAATTAGGCATTAACGTGTGTACCTGTTGCTGTACACATTTGGCTAGCTACATTAGATCAACGTCAAACAATAATTATTGTATGTTCTTACTTACTTCCACCGGCAACAATTTCTTTTGGTCGACCATATCTCGGAGGTGATGAAGATGGTTCCGGCTGCATCACCTAGACCCGTGCATCTTGGAGAGCTACGATAGTTCCACGGCTGTAGAAATCAGCAGCTGAAATAAAAAAATGATTACAGTCGTCATAATCCTCACACTGTTCTGTTTTTTCATAGTTATGTGTACTTCAGTAGAATGTTTCAATAAATACTGATTAGTAAATACCATAAGACAATGTTTCAAATCTGCGTTCACACAGTTGCTAGAGGGTATGTAAAGATTTTACCTTGTGTTGGGGTATTCTTAAAGCTGCTTCCTCAACTAGTTTAGCCCATCAGGAATTTGGTGATTTAATCTCCAGTGGATATCTATCGCACATTATTCAAGAAAATATGGAAAAGTGGAAAATGGCCCATGGACTGAAAACCAGTATTATACCAATACCGAAAAAAGGTGACATACAAGAATGCTCAAACCACAGGACTATATCCCTCATCAGCCATGCGAGCAAAATTATGCTAAAAATCATAATGATAATGAAGAGAATCACAAAAAAATTAGAATGTGAAGTCAACAGAACACAAGCTGGTTTCCAGACTGGAAGAGGAAAAAGAGATCACATTTTCAACCTGAAGATGTTAATTCAAAAATGCAGAGAATTCAACCATGACCTTAGGATCTGTTTCATAGATTATTCAAAAGTTTTTTTTATAAAGTCATCAACAACTCTGGAAAACCTTGATACACTTGGGATTTGACCAGAAAATTACATCACGAATCCGAAATTTATATGTTGGACATCAGTCTGCAGTGAGATTAGAGTGTGGTACCACAGGTTGGTTCCCAGTCGGCAAGGGTGTGAGACAGGGGTGCATTTTGTCCCCCCATCTATTCAGTCTATTCACAGAGAATATCATGAGAGATGTCCAGACTGACACGAAAAGCAAGTTTTTTAATGGACTGAAAGTGAACGGACAGGAGATATATGAATTGAGATATGCTGATGACACAACGTTAATATCTGATACAAAAGAGGGATTGGATAAACTGATAACTACTGTTAAAGAGCAAAGTGAAATAAAAGGATTGAAAGTAAAAATAAAGAAGACTAGGATTGTGGATGTGAAGGGATGTCGAGAATCATCAGAAGTCATAGTAGATGGCGAGGAAATAGAACGAGTGGAAAGTTTTGAATATCTGGGGTCATTGATAGAAGCGGATGGAGATGGGCGAAATAGATCAAGCGAAGATTGGCAATGGCGAGTAAAAAGTTGACTGAGGTGAAGAAGCTGTGGAAAGCAATGAACAAAGATATGAAACTACGAATTATCCGAGTCTGCAAATTTCCAACAGCTACGTATGGATGCGAAACGAAACGGGACTCTTAATAAGAACATTACTAAACGTATAAATGCATATGAAAACAAGTGTTGTAGAAAGATACTACGAGTTTCGTGGACTGAACATAGAACTAACGAATCCATCGCAGATGAGCTTGGTGTTATACCCGGGACTTTATTGAACTTTGTAAAGAAACAGAAACTAAGTTATTTCGGCCATGTGAAATGGCATCAATCTCTAGAGAAACTAATAATGGAAGGAAAAGTGGAAAGCAGAGGAAGACCTAGGAGACAATAAGTTGTTGTCCCACTTTCTCATGCAGTATTTGTTTGGAATTTGGTTACTTTTTTATTTAAGACTATTTAATTACACTACTTGGTCTACTGTTTGTTTTATGTAGGCATATACTGCTTGTTACATTATTGTTAACATATATTAGTTAAAGTATTAATTTACAAATCATCGATACTCACAATGGTATTCCCAATAAGCTAATGAACAATTCTACCTTTATTTTAACATATTATATACCTTTTGGCAGCATCCTTACTTACCTGGGGACAATTACATTGCAATGTAATATATCACTATTACATAGTTTCCTTCCTATTACTATTACATTTGATGCAATTACTATTATTAGTATTACACTGTATTTTGGTTCAACATATTACTTAAAACATTTCTTCTTCCCCTTGCTCCCTTGCGGGGTGGGGTCTATGTCACTTGGTAGCTTCTTCTACTTGTTTTATCAGTTCTTTCCATCTCTCTTGTCCGCAATCGCCATCCATTCATGGCATCCCCATGTCTCGTTTTATGCTGTCGTTCCATCTCAGCCTTGGTCTTCTTCTCCTTCGTCTGCCACCCTCTTTTACTTTCCACGCACTTTTCGCCAGTCTGTCTTCACCCATTCTATGTACATGTCCCGCCCATCTCATTCTGTTTCCGGCTACTTTCTTCTTTATGTGTTTTTTCATTCCAATCTCCTCTTTCAATTCCTTCATTTTCCTTGTATCCTCTCGCGTTACTCTACATATTCTTCTGACCCAGTTGTTTTCTGCTACCTGTAGTTTCTCCTCCTGTCTCTCTGTCAGTGGCAGTGTTCCCAACCCATATATACGGGCTGGTACAACGCAGGTTTCAAAACTCTTTTGTTTCTTCAGTTTTCTGTCCCACATATTGCCTTCTACCCTCTTCCATGCTGCTGCTCCTGCTTGCACCCTCCTCTTATTTCTTTACTACTCCTTCCATCCTCACACACTGTACCGCCCAGGTATACAAAGCTGTTCACTTGTTTAATGGTCTTTCCGTCAACAACTATATGCAGAGCTACCTCCTGTTCACCTATCCACATTACTTCAGTCTTCTCCAGATTCATTCGGAGGCCGTGTTTTTTGAAGGTGTCACTCTATTCTTGCAATGCTTTCTGTAGTTCCTCTTTGTCATCAGCCACCACTGCTAGGTCGTCTGCATACAGTATCTTCTTAAGTTCTTCCTGCTCCGATATCTTTCCACTGATCAGGTTCATCACCATAATGAAAAGCAGGGGACTGTCTGAGTCCTACCTCCACTCCAAATTGTTCCGATGTTTCTCCTTCGACTCTCACTACCGCAGTTGTCTCCTTGTACATTTCCTCCACCATTCTGATGTCTGCTTCTCCAACCTCCATCCATCTCATGACTGCAAATGCGAGTTATCTCGGCACGGTGTCAAATGCCTAGTCCAGATCTACAAAACCGACTGCTACATCCTTTTTAAATTCTCCCTTCTTCTCGATAATTTGTCTGATGGCAAACAATCCATCATCTGTTTCTCTCCCTTTCCTAAATCCAAGCTGATTCTGTCCGATTTTGCTCTCCACTGTAAGCCTCACCCTAGCATCCAGTATCCTTTCCAACAATTTCACGGCTTGACTCAGTAATGTGATGCCTCTGTATCTCGCTGGATCATGGGTGTCCCCTTTCCCCTTCCATATCGGCACAATCACTCCTCTTCGCCACTCTGCTGGTATCTCTCCTACTGTGAAGCACACATTAAACAGCCTCGTCAGCCACTTGATTACAACTAGTCTTCATCCACTCCTACAGCCTTTCCTGTTTTCATCTTCTTTACTGCTTTCTCCACCTCTTCTTCTGTTATCGTCCTCACCTCCAGCACTCTCCTTACAGTATGAGGTATCTCTGTCTCATATTCTTCCTCCGGATTTAATAGTTTCTTGAAGGACTCCTCCCAAACATCCAGCACTTGTTTTGTTCCAGTAACCAGTGTTCCGTCGCTTCTCTTCATTGCTGATGTTCGTATAGTATCTTTGCTGTCTCTGTCTCTATCCCTGGCAAGTTTGAAGATCAGTTTTTTCTTCAATCCTATAGCATAATTCCTGCTGTTTTTCATCTCTTGCTTTCGCAACTTCCTTATTTGCTGCCTTCTTTTTCTCTCGGTACTTCTGCTTCAGCCTTGTCTTTTCTTCATCATTCGTTTCTTCCACACACTTCAGTGCATCCTTTTTTTCTTGTATTGCTTGTTCAACTTCCTGGTTCCACCACCACTGTTCTTTCTTCTGTCGACTTTGTGTGGGCTTTACTGATGTTCGGCCACATATCTCCTCAGCTGTTCTAACAAAGCCTTCCTTGAGTGCGTTCCACTCTGATTCCACATCCTCCCTTTGTTCTTGAAGTAACTTGAACTTCCTCTCTACTTCGGTTTTGTATTGGGCCATCACCTCTCCTTCACATTTCCACCATTTGATTTCGTGTCTTTGTTTCCCCCTTCTCTGTTTGCCTCTTCTTATCCACATTTCATAAACCAATGGTTTATGTTGGCTCGTTATATGCTCTCCTGCCAGAACTTTGCAGTCCCTAACCTTGTTCAACTGGCTGCTTCTAACAATCAGCAGATATATCTCTGTTCTGTTGTTTCCACTTCTGTATGTGATCTTTTGTGATTCCTTCTTCTGAAAAAAGGAGTTTACCACAACTAGCTGATTTCTCCCTAGCATCTCGACCAGATCTTGTCCCTCTCTGTTTCTCGTTCCATATCCTTACTTTCCTAAGGTCTCCTCACTGTTCTGTCTCTTTCCTACATGTGCATGTAGATCACCTGCCACAACCAACATTGTCTCCGGCTCCACATGCCCAATAATTTCTTCCAGGTTGCTTCGGAATGCATCCTTATCTTCTTGAGTTCTCCGTCTTGAGAATATCACGTTATCATAGTTTTTAAGTATGAAAAAAGACAAACAAATAGAGAGGAAGCTAGGCCACGGAAGAGGAGGATCGACGAAAGCAAACATGACACTACATTGCCGCTGACATCAACAGAAAACAAATACACATGCCGCCAAAGATGGCCCGTTACACTGATCCACCATCCATGTGAAAATAATGCAATGTTTGTACATTTATGTAATGAAGATATTCAACTAGGTGGACATATACCACAGTCTACTCACGTATATCAGACGAAGTGCATTCTCTCCACGCATAATTGTAATTTCGCAGAAATAATTCCCGCTGTAAGAACCCGTGTCGAAAGTGGTTCGGCTTTCTCCATTCAGTTCGACTGAAGAAACACTACAAGAAATCAAACGCATTTACTCGAATAAGTAATACAATAACTATTTTTCACAACATAAGCTGTACTCGTTTCTTTTTTCCTGCCTTATAGGTTGCCATTTGGAGTCATACTACCATATTTAAAGTAAAGAAAACGGTAAATTATTGGTGTTATGCACCTTATAGACAAATGAAGCAAAGATTCCGAATATTCTACCAAAAAGTCCGATATGCTGCTGCTTGCTGACACCTTCCAATGGCGCATAAGTGTGACCAATCAACGCTGAGCTGCGACGCCGGTTATGACGCTCTACTATATGTAGACCGAACAAGCGAATATAAAGTGTATTGTTTGTCGAAGGAACTGTCTCAGTCGCGCCACCTACTGTGATCAATGAGACCACTGTGTTCACTACAAGTGTGATAAACTATCCCCACTACAGATTCTGACTTTGGAACAGAACGAGGGATCATACACGTGCAAATCGTGTAGAACCCTCACAGACGATCTATTGCCCCCACCCGTGGTAGTATTTAGTCCTGTAGTAGTAGTGTCAAACCCTGATGGCGCTGTTGCTATGGTCCCGGGGCCTGATACCCACTAATGCCATTGATAGCGTCCCAATAGTGGCTACTGATATACTGCCAGTAGTGGCTCTGCAAGAACTACTATATCTAACACTGCAGCATCCAGCTAAAACAATCAGCTGCCACAATCTAGCCAGATACAATACCAAGCTAATCTGGACCCCCAAGTAGATCCGGCAATAAAACACCGTCAGAACATGCTTTCTGAATGGGATAAGGTGCTGAGACAAAAAGAGAAACAATTGGGCAATAGGGAGAAAAAGGTGAAACAACGAGAGGCGGAGGTTTCGGAGCAGTGACTACAGATTGCCTCCCTAAGGTCCCTTGTGCTGAAGCTAGAAGGTGACATTAAGACAATGAAACAAGAGAACAACTTATTTCGCTTAGCACAACCACTCAACCAAGAATTACCCCATGTATCTGGTGCATATCATCCCAGAGGACAACCACTCAACCCAGATTTACCCCATGTATCTGGTGCATATCATCCCAGAGGACAACCAGTCAACCAAGAATTACCCCATGTATCTGGTGCATATCATCCCAGAGGACAACCAGTCAACCAATAATTACCCCATGTATCTGGTGCATATCATCCCAGAGGACAACCAGTCAACCAATAATTACCCCATGTATCTGGTGCATATCATCCCAGAGGACAACCAGTCAACCAATAATTACCCCATGTATCTGGTGCATATCATCCCAGAGGACAACCAGTCAACCAATAATTACCCCATGTATCTGGTGCATATCATCCCAGAGGACAACCAGTCAACCAATAATTACCCCATGTATCTGGTGCATATCATCCCAGAGGACAACCAGTCAACCAATAATTACCCCATGTATCTGGTGCATATCATCCCAGAGGACAACCAGTCAACCAATAATTACCCCATGTATCTGGTGCATATCATCCCAGAGGACAACCAGTCAACCAATAATTACCCCATGTATCTGGTGCATATCATCCCAGAGGACAACCAGTCAACCAATAATTACCCCATGTATCTGGTGCATATCATCCCAGAGGACAACCAGTCAACCAATAATTACCCCATGTATCTGGTGCATATCATCCCAGAGGACAACCAGTCAACCAAGAATTACCCCATGTATCTGGTGCATATCATCCCAGAGGACAGCCTGTGTACAATGCCAGCAATGCCAATGTCAATATAGACGTGGTATCTAAACTTGCAGATCTAGTCTCAGACATGAGCGTCCATAATCTGAGGAATGATCATAGGCATACACTGTACCATGACAATAGGGGTTATGGACGGTATATAGGCGACCCTACAGTAATCAACATTGGTCCAGGGGACAGTATTATCCCAACAGATACAGGGATGACTACAACCAGACAGAAGGCGGGATACGCAAGTGTCATCATGATCAACCCTTACAAGTGCAAGTAGTGGAGTATAACCACCAAAATGCTGTGTCGCATGATCGGCCAGTAAATTACAAACCTTTGGAAAAAGAAAAAAACTCCCCTAATTGAAGACATAGCTGACAAAACTGGCAAGCATGAGGCACTGCTCACGCCGATCAGTACTAAGCGATATCGAGTGGATCAGGGGGAAAGGCCGAAAACGTATATGACTTCGCAGAGCTATCGTGAAAGAAATGTACATCCAGGCAAGAATGACAGCCCCGGACTGTATGCCCCGGACTGTATGCCCCGCAGCCGCTCACAGCTTGAGCAATCAATTAAACCTATCCAATGGAGGTGATAAGGACTTGTTCTATCAGCTCAGTAAGAGGTATCTACAGCTATTGGTCCAAGTCATACAGGATGTACCTCCTCCTTCAGTGGAGAAACTTGTTGACCAAATCAACCAAGCGCTCTGTAAGGTAATCAGCAACCAGCGGACAACCAGCAACCAACGGACACTCCCATGGAACGAGAACTTAAACCCTCTTGTGGCTGAAGCCAAGCATACACACTGGGAATGGAAATGTGCAGGTAGTCCAGGTGATGTTGACCACCCAAAACGCACTGCTATGAAACGTGCTAAGAAATTACTCAGAAGTGCGCAAAGACAGATACAAGCCACGATGCGTAAACAGAAACAACAGGATACCATGGACACCTCGGAGGATTATTAGAATCTGTTCCATAAGCTTGTTAACCAGCAATGTGCAAATGGTCGCCAGACACCACACGAGATAACCTTCTCGGGTCAGATGCTCTCTGAGGGTGATGCTACTTTAGCCTGGGCAGAGAACCTGGCAACACCAAAGGACAGTCCAGAATATGACTGTGATTATAAGACAATGGCGGTCTGTATGTTCGATTCTCTCAGCACTCTATATGCTACGGAAGGTAGCAGTAGTGTGCACATCCCTACCTTGACAGGTGATAACATCACACACCTGATTGACTCTATGAAGAACAATAAAGCTGCTGACCTCTACGGCCTAGCGCGTGAACACTTGAAATACTGTCACCCAGTACTTGAATCATTACTCCCTACTCTGCTTAATCAAATGGTCAGTCTGAGATCAGTACCTAACCAGTTTAATCATGGTGTTATCACACCCGTATACAAGCATACAAACTCTGATAAGGACCCGGATAATTATCGTAGGATAACGGTGACCTCAACAATTGGCAAACTGTTTGAGAAAGTCTTTGTCTCTCCAACGAAATCTATCCTTGTGGACAAACTTAACCGGTTACAGAGAGGTTTCTGTGCAAAGTCATCATCGATCAACACAGCCTTTACCATCTCAGAAGCAGCAGCCGAAGCCAAGGACTGTAAGCGCCCATTATTTGCGACATACCTTGCACAAAAGCATTTGATGTTCTATATCATCATCTAGGCATCACTGGAGAACTCTGGCAACCTGTAGCCTGTATGACAACATGACTAGTCAGGTGAAGTGGTCTCAGTCCTTACTCGAGCTCCAGGGTGTACGTCAAAGGGGGCATCCCCTCGACGGAACTGTTTAAAGCCCGGTGTGACGAGCTACTTACTACATATGTGGTGTCAAACTCTGGGCTTGGATATAATATTGGATCAACTGAAGTGTCGGCTCCCACCTGTGCCGATGATAGGACCTTGTTGTCTGACCGGGCTATCAACCTCCAGTCTATGATCAACCTGACATCGGCTGACTCCCGGTCGGGAGAGATATAATTTCAGCACAAAGAAGACTAAAGTTATGGTGATGAATTGTAACAATAATGCCTGGACAGAATCACCAATGTGGAAGCGTGGTGATATACCCATTGATGTTAGTAGCTCGGGGGTACACCTGGGTATTATTAAGACCCCTAACTGTAACGACAGTAGCACTGTAAAGCTAAACATCCAGAAAGCCAGGAAGGCAGGTTATTCGCTCATGGGAGCTGGTGTGTATGGCCTAAATGGACTCCATATACGTACAAACTTGAAGATCTTCATGAGCTACCAGATGTCAAGGCTGTCATATGGACTGTAGGTACTGCCTCTGCTAAAAGGAGATAAAGATGCACTAGACCTGTTTCACTGTACTGTCCTGAAACACTTGCAGCATTTACCACTGGGCACATCAACAGCTTCTTTTAATTGAGACAAGTGTAACTGCAAAGTAGATTACCTAGTTGGACCGATTGCTACATAGTACGCCACATCATTGTGAAGGGTTAATCCATACGGCTTGCCCGACGTGTTATAGACTTGTCTGTTACTGCCGGCGTAGTCAGTACATTCTATGCGGATCAATGTTGTAATACAAAACAGTTGATATTCAGAAATGTGAAGTGAGCAAGTATAGATAGTTACAAGTATAAATTTGTTACAGTTAAATGATTTGTTTCCAGTTGAAAATAATGCCAGCAATGTGACGACAACAGTTGACAGAGGAATCTGGAGACGGATTGTTGAAGCAAGTAATGTCTGACCTAAGTGGCCTACTAAAGAAAGACATTTGGCACTTTCCCCAATGCCAACTTAACATATGCATAACAGTGAACACATTGTAATACATGTTTAGCAATTAATCAAGAATATGCTATTGCAAAAATTTAACCCATTACTGTATGCATGCTTCCAAACGTTGTCTTATCCGTAAGATGTCCCACAAGTAACCTGCATTTACATGTGTGACGGCTGTTTCAACAGTTTTGACGTCGATTAGGACATGTTATGTTAATTAATTCGCTTTGTAAGCTGTTAGTACGATTCAGTGATTTATCTGTTCCGTTATTCTGAATCAGCGATGGTAGTAGTTATTTACAGGAAGTTCAGTCAGTTGGATTAATCCAGTTGAGTGAAACTTTCAAACTGCGGATAATGTAACAATGATATTGTTACATTACATATTATATAGGCCTATTTGTTACTAACTGAGAAACATACATCGTACTTTTAATATGATGTGAAGTACGTAAGGCGGTCATTTCGAATGTTCAAAAATAGCCGCCAAAATCAATTTCTCCATATCTTATTAATTACGTCACCTAGATGTATAATTTGTGTATCTCAAAATAGGTTCTAAGGATAAAAGATTTCACATTTCTTACATTTGGACTTATCCGATATTCACATCCGCCATTTTTTAAGATGGCGGTCGTCAAAATAATAACACGATATCTTAACAACTCAACTACGTGACATAGAGCCGTAATGTTTATGCTTTTGAATAGCTTGGTCGATAGCGATTTCAAAAATGTTACATTTATCTTTGGTGACATTCATATATCCGCCATTTTTAAAGATGGCCACCGTTGAAACCTATTATTTCAACATTTTAAGAACTACATAACCTAGAGCCACAACGTTGACAACAAAAGGTATGGGTTTTAGATGCTATGCTTTAAAATATATTATTTTTGACCTTCGTTGACTTTCAGGTATCCGACATTTTGAAATATCTGACATCTTCCATACACTCTCAGGGACAGATAACTAGGAGGTTCTCTTGATTAGGCAAAGTAATCTTGCTGCAAGCTTATCTCATAACATGAAGTGGTGTCATCAAAGCCATGGATCAGATGGTATCTGTTTTGCAAACACATGTTTCAAAGTGACAACCTTCCACCTATGTGTGGTGTTCTCAAGCAGCATATTCGGAGTGACCACGTCCAAGCCAGGATAAGGGTTCAGACCAGCATTGTTCGACAAGATTTACTGGATCCGCCTAAAAATGATTATTACAAGGACACAGGTAGCTTAGGTAAGGCCAATAACCCATATTCCAGCACCCATAGATGGTACGATGTGCAAAGACGATGGGTCGTCTCAAAGGTACCTCTACATCTCAAAGGACTTGCCATCCGTAGACCTGTGTATGTGCAGAACCGACTGCCAGAATTATGACAACTCTCGTATCAGAATGTTCACTGATCATAGTGATGATGTTCTTTAATATTTCACCTCAGACATGTGAACAATTAGTGGCATTACAAGGAGTGCAAATCAATTTTAAATACATCTTAAGATATGGGGATAACACGCTTTATTAGACGCCATCTTTCAAAATGGCGAATATCTGAAAGTCAACGAAGATCGAAAGTGATATACTTGAAATCATCGCATCGCATAGGTTCTTCTTAAAATATTGAAATTATAGGTTTTCGTAATAATGATAATAAAAAACAAGCATTTTAGAGCGCCGTGGCTCCCAGGTGATCCTGTTCAAAGGCGTTAATACAATGAGAGTTAAGAGTCAATATTATAAAAAACATAAAATATAGTACTACAAATACAAGAGCATAAAACATAGCATATAAAAAGAATGATGGCAGTTTGAGAATGATAGGTTCGTTTAAACAAGTGAGTTTTTAGGAGTCTTGTAAAGCTGCATATAGAGTTACATTTGCGCATCTCCTGTGGAAGACTGTTCCAGAGACGAGGAGCAGCGATGCAGGAGGCACGATAACCATAATGGCGGAGATGTGCACTGTGTACAGTTGAAAAAGAGTCTGATGAGGATCGTAACGTTCTGCTGGGCTGGCAGAACTGGAGCAGGTCTGTGATGTAGCTCGGCGTAAGCAGAGCAGATGAACGGCTTTGAACGTCATCAGTATGACCTTGTACTCAATACAGTACCAGACGGGAAGTCAATGGAGAGTCTCTAGGGTGGGTGTTATATGATCGTAGTGACTGGTGTTGACCACAACGCGAGCTGCCACATTCTGGACTCTCTGAGGATTGTCCAGTAGTGATCAGGCACACCATAAAGGAGGCCATTTCGAGTGAACAGGGACCTCAGTAGCATGTTGTGTCAAGCAATCTCTGATGGAAAGAATCAGATGTAGATGAAAATATGTTACGTTTTGATCACGTGATATTTTATACGGACCTCACTGTCAAACATCATTCCAATGTTCCGAGTGACGGCAGTAGGCTTGAGCTTGCTGTCACCGATGACGATATCCGTCAGCTTACCTACCGAGATCGGTGTAGTGATCACAAGCACCACAGTCTTATCACCATTCAGCTGAAGACGATGGTGAGCCATCCATGCTTTAAGCTCTCCCACACATGCTGGGATGTGTGCCAATGCAGCCGTCTCATCGTTAGTGTCCTTGATCTTAAATGAGACATACACTTGAGAATCATCGGCAAAGAGGTGGAAGTCAAATATATGCCGCCGAACTATCTGCCCGTTGGATTCCGTGTCGACTGTAAACAAAACTGGGTCAAGAACAGATCCCTGTGACACACACTGGAGCAGCTCCGATGGTTCTGACTAGGTCTGCCCTAGACAGACAGTCTGAATCATCGGAGTCAGGTATGACTCAAACCACTGATGTTCGACGCCGATGACACCCGCACAACACAAGCGCATCATCTACAAACTCTGCTGACAGATCGAGTAGGATCAGCAAGACACCCCTCTTGTTGTCCAGTTTCATCAGTATATCATTCTGGATTCGCATCAGTGCAGTTTCAGTACTGTTATTCAGCTTGCAGGCGAATTGGAATTGTTCTTGCAAATTGCGCAAGACGTTGTCAATGAGCCTATTCAGCACAACCCTCTGTCAACTTTGAGAAAATGGACAGATTAGAGACAGGGCGGAAGTTACTCATTATATCTTTGTCCAAGGTATAAGTTGACAATGTTTGTAATGCTTGGTAGAATACCGTCTAAATGTTTCTTCAGAAGCCATGTCGGCACTGGATCGATGGAACATGACTTTGTGGGACTCTTGTTGACCAGTCGTCTCACCTCGTCTTTTGTTGCAGGCAAAAAAAGCTGAGTTTATCGTCCACAGTGCTTGGACTATCTTCTAAAGGCACGCAGTTGGGGTCTGCCTTGAGCGTCAAGTTCTGAATCAGTCTAACTTTGTCTTGAAAGAATGCATTGAATCTGCTGGCCAATTGTTCTAGTGAATCACCGTTAGGTAGGCTAGCTTCAGGCTTGATTAACAACTAGGGCATTGACAAAATTGTACAACTGTTTGTTGTCAGGTACAGCTTCAGTGATCTTTGCATTATAATAAGTAGACATGGCGGAGGAGATGAACTGATTAGCATGGCGTCTCTGGTCTTTGAAGAGATCGCGGTGAATGTGTGTGTGCAGTGACTGTCTCCATCTCCTTTTCCAGCTGCCGTCTCTTCTGCTTAGCCATCTTGATGTCACCTCTGAACCAGGGAACTTTGGGTCGCACCGTGATTGTTCGTGTCTGAACAGAGGCACGCTTGCTTATTAGCTGACAGGGTAGTGTCGTACTGCTCGAGGAGACTGGCTGCTGAGGTGGCAGGGTCAAGGCATAGAGTTGATGCTTCAATGCCGACTGGGATCATCTCTTTGTTTATTGCAGCATAATTCCTGTATTGCACTGAGCATCGAAGAAGTCAGATACAATAGTCTTTGATACCATATTTTCCGTTAATTTGGTGATAAGCAAGTCTAACGTATACCCCTCCATGTGAGTAGGTCTCGACACATTCTGGCAGAGATGGGGTTCGAAAGGATGTCACGGAAACGGAAAGCATCAGCGTTCAGAGGGTCTTCATAGTAGACGTTGAAATCACCCAAAATCTATTCCGAGATTTGACCATGTGGTGCTGAAGGAAGTCTTGGAATTCACTCAGAAAAGGCCAACTGTGGACTTGTTTCTTTTTGTTGGCGGAGGGCGATAGGTCACAACCAGTTTCACTGTTGACGAAGCACTAATTGCAACTTCAATATTTTCGAACGACTTAGCTTTCTATGAAGACTTTGATGCCATTTTGATGTTAATTTTTTAGAGGATGGCAACCCCACCTCCTCTGGCTGTGGTGTTCTTGTGCTGCCTCCCCGGAACATGGGTAAACCTGTAGCCAAGAATTGTCAGGATAATCTGGCCTTCATTAGGAGTATTGCGTAAACATGTTTCTGTGAAAGTCAGGATGTCAAAGCCATGCTCGAAAATATTGTCAGAAAGGGGTGTCACTTTGTTCCTCACCGAATGAGCATTTATTAAGCACATGGTCATGGTGCTCAGCTTGCTCCGTTTGGTGGCACTTATTTGGAGGTTCGAGAGATTGGGTCCAGCCTGTTGCCACAGAACATGCTTTGCAGGTCTGTTTGCGATGATCGGGTTGATTTGTTGTTGTTGTTGTTGTTGTCTGTAGTCACCCCCACGACAACCCTGCTTGGTTGGTGGGTGGAGTGACACCCCTGCGCTGCATGCTGCACTCTAGGCAGCACGATTCTTTCTATTGTTACACTGCAGGCTGGACAAGAATTGTCTTGTCTACACAAAATTAATTGTGATGCTTTGGTAGCTGAAGTCACACTTGACCGACCACCAGCATTAATTACACAGCTGCAATTCAATGTTCCTGAAGTTCCAAGATGCAAGCAACACAAAAAAATCGCAAATACTTGCCAAACACACACATCCCAGTGCAGTCCTCGAGCATTCACGGACAAGGTAGTCAATATATATACACTGTACACTGCGATAAAATAATCTTAACATCTACAAAGTTCAAGAGCTACGTGTACATGCAGCCATATGCAACGTCACACGGTGGGCGCCATCTTTAAAATAGCGGATATGTGAATGTCGCGGAAGGTCAAATGTAACTTTTTTGAAATCGCTATCCACTATTCAAAAGTTATTTAAAAAGCATAAACTGTATGGCTCTATGTGGCGTAGTTGTTAAGATATCATGTGATTTGTATTGATGACCGCTATCCTTTAAAATGGCGGATGTGAATATCGGATAAGCCCTAATGAAAGAAATGTTAAATCTACGATCCCTAGAACCTATATCTAGATACACAAATGATAGCTCTATGTGACGCCGTTATTAAGATATGGGGAAATTGGCGGCCATTTTTTAAAATCCAAAATGGCCGCCTTGCGTGCTTATGGGTAAATGTAAACATTGGTTGTCGGCTTCCACATGCCATGACGTTTCCAAAAATGTATAGGTTTGTTAATCTTCACAAAAAACAGCGACTATACATAGTGCACCTGACTATGGGCATGAGTTGGCCAACAGTGATTCCAGACAATATATTCACTCGGTGGGTTTCATAGAGACAGTACGGATACACCTACTTGAGTATTCAGTCCAACACACGATGCAATTGTCGAAGTCTAATTAACCAGACCTGTTAACGCTATCTGTGTGATGTTACTTCCGTCAAGGTTGGCCTTGTAGATACCAGTTGTATCGTGTGTTATATAAAACAGCAACCTAAAAGTTATTTTAAAACATACCATTAAGAGGTGCTACAATACCTAAAATAAAAGTTTGACATTCCTTAATATATCACAAGATTAAGACTATTTAATCAGTATTGCAAACTTCACCAAACTTTAACAAGATTAATTATTTGGAGGCATTACATTAAACAACATTACATATATTCAGGTTGAACCAGAACAGAAACAGCAACACTCGCGTGCCCCAAGCGGCATTTCTAATGCTTTAACTCGATACAAGAGGACACGAGAATCGATTGCCTTTTACACACACATTACACACTACAAACGAAACACTATACTTTGACCAACACGCTGCACGAACCAAACTATAGACACGAGTTATACAAACGAAACACTAAACTTTACCAAACTAAGACGACTACGGAACTTGTACGTTGAACGAATTTAACTTAGACCAACTAGTCGGACAAACGAAACACTATACTTTGACCAACACGCTGCACGAACCAAACTATAGACACGAGTTGTACAAACGAAACAATAAACTTAGCCGAACACGTGGTACGAATTGAACTTAGACCAACTAGTTGGACAAACGAAACACTATACCATGACCAACAGGCTGCACGAATCAAACTATAGACACGAGTTGTACAAACGAAACACTAAACTTAGCCGAACACGTGGTACGAATTGAACTTAGACCAACTAGTCAGACAAACGAAACACTATACCATGACCAACAGGCTGCACGAATCAAACTATAGACACGAGTTGTATAAACGAAACACTAAACTTAGCCGAACACGTGGTACGAATTGAACTTAGACCAACTAGTCAGACAAACGAAACACTATACCATGACCAACAGGCTGCACGAATCAAACTATAGACACGAGTTGTACAAACGAAACACTAAACTTAGCCGAACACGTGGTACGAATTGAACTTAGACCAACTAGTCGGACAAACGAAACACTACACTTTGACCAACAAGTTGTACAAATTGAACTTAGACCAACTAGTCGTACAAACGAAACACTAAACTTAGCCCAACAGGTTGTACAAATTGAACTTAGACCAACTAGTCGGACAAACGAAACACTAAACTTAGCCCAACAAGTTGTACAAATTGAACTTAGACCAACTAGTCGTACAAACGAAACAATAAACTTAGCCCAACAGGTGTACAAATTGAACTTAGACCAACTAGTCGGACAAACGAAACACTAAACTTAGCCGAACACGTGGCACAAATTGAACATAGACCAACTAGTCATACAAACGAAACACTAAACTAAGCCCAACAGGTTGTACAAATAGAACTTAGACCAACTAGTCGTACAAAGAAAACACTAAACTTAGCCCAACAGGTTGTACAAATTGAACTTAGACCAACTAGTCGGACAAACGAAACACTAAACTTAGCCCAACAGGTTGTACAAATTTAACTTAGACTAACTAGTCGTACAAACGAAACACTAAACTTAGCCCAACAGGTTGTATAAATTGAACTTAGACCAACTAGTCGGACAAACGAAACACTAAACTTAGCCGAACACGTGGTACGAATTGAACTTAGACCAACTAGTCGGACAAACGAAACAGTAAACTTAGCCCAACAGGTTGCACAAATTGAACTTAGACCAACTAGTCGGACAAACGAAACACTACACTTTGACCAACATGCTCCACGAACCAAACTATAGACACGAGTTGTACAAACGAAAAACTAAACTTAGCCCAACAGGTTGCACAAATTGAACTTAGACCAAACTAGTCGGACAAACGAAACATAATACTTTGACCAACACGCTGCACGAATCAAACTATAGACTCGAGTTGTACAAACGAAACACTAAGCTTAGCCCTATAAGTTGTACAGACCAATACGGGCAGACGATGGATGACTATAAATAACACATACCCGGAAACAGTATGATCTATGCATCAGCTGAAGACACATCACTGCAAATGATCTATATGTCTTTGTGGCAAGTTGCCTCATTTCGAAAGATGCACGGTAGATGACACCAACATCTCCTCCAGTTCTGTCATTACGCTGTTTGTGGTCAAATTTGTAGCCGTTTGGTGACAACGAATTTATCTATGTCCGCCTAGCATCACCCGGACTCAGCCAGGTTTCTGTCAGTGCTAGAATATCAAGTTCGTTGTCATCAAGCAACTTGACAAGCTGATCCACTTTAGATTTCTCCGACCGGGTATTTAGTAGACATGCATGCAGTTTGTGTAGGTCTCGCACACTTAGTTACACGTGGAGATGTGTGAATGTCCACTGCAATCAGATTTTGTAGGCAGGCTCTGCGTCTAACAGTAAACAGGAGCTGGGGGCGAGGATTAGTCAGTATAGCAATAAATCGTTTCTTGGACCTCCCAGCGCTACAGCCCCTACAAGTCCGACGACGTCGATTCAAGCGTTCACGCGGTGCAATACAATTGTCCATTGCCGGGTCACAGAGGCACATCTAATCAGCAGTAATTCAGTCCGATTGTATGTGATCATGCTGTATGAATTTAAAGCCCGTAACAGACTGGCTAGGAACAGGGGCATCTCTGAAGAAATTGGCTCCAGTCAGCACCAGTTTAGGACGCATGATGCTTCAACAGAGCATATTGTAGCATATGGTGGGATTGTGCTTGTATGCCCTTAGAACTCCTTTACAACGGAAACCGGAAGACAGTGTGGATTACTGGAGGTACAGAAGGTGTTGTGACAAGTTGACAATTAAGAGTTCGCACATTCAGCCAAAGACATTAATTCCGATATTAATTCCGCAGCAGCACGCTTTCACAGCATGCTGGTGCACTAACAAGTGCATGAGTGGATGGGTGTAAGTCACTTGAGACCAGAAGGTTAGAGATGAAAGATCTTCTTCCCGTCATGACAGACCTGCCTCCAGTACTTGATGCCCTGTTGCACGTAATCCAATGTAACTGCTCTACATATTGCAGCTCGGCAAGGTGCACATACTGCACGAACAACACTGAGTGTTCCCTGCACGTAGTCAATGCCGTAGCACAGGGTGCTCAAACTAAATCTAGAGTTACGTTAGTAATGAGGAGTTGAACGATGAGTAGTCATGCATCGTGGATGGAGGGAAAAATCAAAACTGTTGGTACTATACTAGGGGTTTTAAGTCTTATATTTTTAGTTTTAAGTTGTAATGACTTTATGACATCCAGGTGCCGGTTCTGGTTTAAAAAATACATTTAGTCGGAATTGGTGTGAATCTTTCAGTAATTAGCATAATATATTGTCACTTGTGATATTAATGAGTTCGTAATAAAGCGACTTTACCTCAATTAAGTTTTTATGTGGAACGCAGTGGCATTGGACTCGAGAGAACTCGGTTTCGAATCTTACTTCCCAGAGACGTTTCGATGGTCTTCAATTGAACAGATCTGCCAGGGAGTAAAGGGTAGAGCGCTTCAAGCAGGCCAAAGGACTGGGTACTGCGCTATATAAGAACTTACATTTCTCTGCAGATTCGTGTATGTACATGTTTTAATCTTACATCACGGAATTACTATATTTATTATCGTTATGATTATTATGCGCAATGCTAAAATGCATTGTGTTATGCTACATATACGGTCAATGCTCATGACAGTAGCATATTTACATGGTAATGCAGATTATAATCATGCTATTTGGGAGAGAATAAGGCATCTTTCTTCAATTAAGCTTAATAGCTGGATTCATGTATTTATATGTTGACCTTACATCCAGTGTTCATTATAATTATTTTAAGCAATGTTCCCCTGTTAAATGTACTTGCGCTAAGTTGCATGTACGATAGATGCTCACGAGAATAACATACCTATTATTATGCGGAGCATAATCACGTTATATATGAGACGAATTGGACACGTAATTCCAGCTAGTCGTGCATATTTTGATACCAATAAGCATTTTAATTGAAAACCTAAGGCAAAATTTAAATATTTGAATGTATATGTATGTTGTTTTGTTCTCTGAATATAATATAAGATACGATAATGCTTTATAATGCTTTATACATGTGCGTATTTACGAACACGCATTTGGATTTTCTGAGGAAACATTATCTTGTTCATTCTTTGTCCCGGAATCGCAGAGGAAAAAGCTACTGAGGGGGCCCCAACATTTGTGTAATTTTGGCAATGTTCCCCAATTTTTAGAGCTGTATACTTTTAATATGTTATCTAGGATATATGTCTACGTTCAAAACTGCAATAATTGTTCTGTTGCAATTTGTTCCAACATGACCCATTTTGACCATAAACCTCCTCGACTGAGTGTGTCAGCACCACTGGCGTATTGACATACCGAAACGTGTACTTCTCAGTTGCAATGTCACACGAAGATATCACTTGCTTTCTAATTGTCTATTTTTTGACTTATAGAAGGCACATACAGATGTCATCGTGGGATTAAAATATAGGTGTTTCTGGGGGTACTGATTTCAAATATGTCAACAAAGGTCAAATTCAAAATATCTGAATAAATTGAAATCGCTGTCCACACACTTTTATCTTTTAATTCGGCACCAACATTACTGCTCTAGGTGGCGTAAATAATAAGATATATATATATATATGTATATATATATATATATATACATATATATATATATGGAGAACAGTGTCGATGACCGCCATCTTTAAAAATGACAAATGTGAATGTCGTACAAAGTCACAGGCAAAATATTTGAAATCGGTACCCCCGAAAAACCTATATTTTAATCTCAGGATGACGGCTGCATATGACGCAGTACTCAAGATATGAGGATTATTAGTTTTTAAAAATGAGCCAAGTGGCCCTGAAGTCCTTTGGACTAATACGTCTATATGTGACCCCGGCTGACCAAATGAGTTATAAGTCGGAAAAATTGTAACATTGTTTTCTTACATCCTTGTAAAGGTTTGGTAGGGTGCTTTACACAGTTTCAAAAATTATGACTGCTACAAAAATTGGCGAAGTTGTGGAGCATTGAACATGGTAAGGGTCAAACAATGAAAATGAAGAAAACGGCTGTTGAAGTTTTACATTGTATATGCAAATGGATTGCATGGAAATATTACATGCACAACATTCAAATGTGGCACACAATATGCAATATGTATGTTATGTTGCAATGATACACTGGAAGTACAAATGTGCTGCTACAAAGACTTATCAAGTTATGTCAGATTATGTCTTTATGTGTAAAACTAAGAGGACATATTATTTGAGAGCAAAAGGTAGACTCACTGTTTGACACAGTTTAAAACCTACAGGCAACTGTCCATTTTAACAGGGGTCTAGTGGCTTAATGCTGTCTGTTGACACAAGCTTCTGCCAGTGAAACATTACAGATTAGTCACAGTTTCCATCAAACAATAGCAGGCAGAGAATCTTAGCTCCACAGCTGGGTGTAATACACAACCAGAGCCACCACTGATTCATGGTCAAGTAGATTAGCTCAATGCACCAACTAAGACAATACACAACACTGTGAGTGACAGTGTCCAGAGTGAGGCCTAAGCAGTGTCCTCATTGCTGAATGGATCAATTAAACCTGCCAAGTGGGTGACATTCTGCACAAGTGTCCATTAATCCTTAGTGATTGTTCAGAACATCAGACTTACCACATGCCTAAACAAAGCGAATGTAATAGGTGAAGAACAGGCAGTGTTCAAATAGGGGTATTGGTTTAATTGTATTTGTCTCGACGCAAAAGGCTTTATTGTGATTTCATCGATTATAAGAAAGCATTTGATTTAATAGACCAGTCCTCACTGTGCTCTAAGATAATTTCATGCGGTATTAATGGTAATGTGTTGAAAGTTGTATACAACATGTACAAAAATGCTAAAGCATGTTTAAATCAGGGCCTTGTTGTGGTGTAATATCCAATCAATAACATTCAGCCTGCACTCAGAAGTCTAACATGGCCTTGTTATGGTGTAATGTCCAATCAATAACATTCAGCCTGCACTCAGAAGTCTAACATGGCCTTGTTGTGGTGTAATGTCCAAACAATAACATTCAGCCTGCACTCAGAAGTCTAACATGGTCTTGTTATGGTGTAATTTCCAATCAATAACATTCAGCCTGCACTCAGAAGTCTAACATGGCCTTGTTATGGTGTAATGTCCAATCAATAACATTCAGCCTGCACTCAGAAGTCTAACATGGCCTTGTTATGGTGTAATGTCCAAACAATAACATTCAGCCTGCACTCAGAAGTCTAACATGGCCTTGTTATGGTGTAATATCCAATCAATAACATTCAGCCTGCACTCAGAAGTCTAACATGGCCTTGTTATGGTGTAATGTCCAATCAATATCATTCAGCCTGCACTCAGAAGTCTAACATGGCCTTGTTATGGTGTAATGTCCAAACAATAACATTCAGCCTGCACTCAGAAGTCTAACATGGTCTTGTTATGGTGTAATTTACAATCAATAACATTCAGCCTGCTTCTCGAAAACCTAAAGGCTTTCTTGGTCATTTGTCATATGGGATTTACGCTGCAGATGGACATCTCGTTAAGCTCAAATAATGTATATATCTGTTTGAATCCACCGTCAGCGTCAAATCAGAAATCAATATCGTGATTTTAGCTGTAGCATCACCTGAACGGAATGTATCGCGGTGAATTTTTGACAGTAACATTCGATACTACGCACCACACTCAAAGGACGTACCCCACGTCATTGTCATACCTCTGTGTTAGCGTTACGTCGACAATAAAACTATTGCTTACTTGGGGAGCACACTAGATATTCTATGTATAGTCAGGGGCGTATTTAGTGGGGATTGGTCCATGGCCCTGCTTTGGCTTCGGAAATATATTATTTAATAACCTATTGCTAAGGCGTCGTAACCTGGGATTGTAGTTGGACGTTTTGGGGATAGCCTCAAGGGATTTCAGTTTGGAAATACATTTCTTGACCCCCTCCCTCTATCCGCTGTCCTAGATACACCAATGTGCGCGGATATACCACTGTGCGCGGCCTACCCATGCGGCAGTTACGTTAAGTACAGTTACCAGTTTCGTTCGGAATCAATATTGCACCTGTACAATGTATACATGTATATCATGTTTGCCCGAACAGCCTTCGCCCCCTCTCTCAGCCGCCCGACCGGACCATCCGAACCCTGCCCGCACCAGATCATATCATCTTCCCTTCCGGCCAATGAATGAACACGCCATTATCTCAGTACACATAGCCGTCGATATTGTGCATCCGACCAATAATTTATAGTATTTCCTGGAAACACCAACAATCCTATTCTAAGCAACTACCGAATAGCGTGCGTACACGTAGCGCTGGGACGGTTACTAAAAGCTTAATAAATAATTACTTAGCGTCCTCATGATTTTGTCATCCCCGATTTCAATGGACGTCTTCTCCATTTGTGGATGTCCTTAGTACAGTGTTTGCATCAATTGTTTGAGATGTAACTATTAAAATTAAACATGCAGGTCCACTATTTTTGTTGACTTGTAATGTTTGTTGCACGATGTGTCGACTTCATGGCTTAAGTCGACCCTACTCAAATTGATCGTTTCACTTGTCTGGTTTCTTAATTATTTTACATTTTGACTTTACTCAACATGCTAGCACATACGCACGCGCACACAAACACACACACAAGCACACACACACACACACACACACACACACACACACACACACACACACACACACACACACACACACACACACACACACACACACACACACACACACACACACACACACACACACACACACATACATCCGGCTGTCCACCCAGTCGTCTAATACAACATGGATACAACTTGCTAACTTGTCTGACACGAGGCATTCGGCTGATGGGTATAGGACTTATACGTCTATCGGATGTGACACACAAAGGATCAATATAGAAACATTTTTGTTTGTTTAACACTGAATTAAAAACCGAAGTTTCCATTTAAATGTCAGTAGTAAAATGTATAAGACACGCAATACACAATACACAGTACACAGTACACAGTACACAGTACACAATACACAATACACACTACATAATACACAATACACAGTACACAATACACAATACACAGTACACAATACACAGTACACAATACACAGTACACAGTACACAATACACACTACATAATACACAATACACAGTACACAATACACAATACACAGTACACAATACACAGTACACAATACACAATACACAATACACACTACATAATACACAATACACAGTACACAATACACAATATACAATACATAATACACAATACACAGTACACAGTACACAATACACACTACATAATACACAATACACAGTACACAATACACAGTACACAATACACAGTACACAGTACACAATACACAGTACACAATACACAGTACACAATACACACTACATAATACACAATACACAGTACACAATACACAATACACAGTACACAATACACAATACACAGTACACAATACACAGTACACAATACACACTACATAATACACAATACACAGTACACAATACACAATACACAGTACACAATACACAGTACACAATACACAGTACACAGTACACAGTACACAGTACACAATACACACTACATAATACACAATACACAGTACACAGTACACAGTACACAGTACACAATACACAATACACAGTACACAATACACAATACACAATACACAGTACACAATACACAATACACAATACACAGTACACAATACACAGTACACAATACACAGTACACAATACACAGTACACAATACACAGTAACTCATACATATTCATGCGTTGCTAGAAACAGTTTGACTTAAAACCAGTATTTAGGACGAAAATGGCAGAGTGAGTAAAAGCGGATGTTCAAAATCATAGAATATGTTAATGACTGTTCTTCTTACTGCAATGATATGCATGTGGGACAGTTGCTTGTGATCACGCCCAGTCAATTTGCTGGTCATATTAACAATTCGGGCGAGCCTTATTGTATTTTTTTCTAATAATACTGCCGTACCAAGTTATGACATTAAATGATAAAATGCTTTCTATCCTGTACGGCATCACCGAGGCACTTATGAACAAATTGCAGATAGTACAGAATTCGGCAGCAAGACTAATTTCAAGATACCGAAAGCACCAGCACATAACACCTGTGCTGGTCGAACTGGAAGTTCGACCAGCACAGGTGTTATGTGCTGGTGCTTTCGGTGTCTTGAAATTAGTCTTGCTGCCGAGTTCTGTACCATTTGCAATTTGTTCATAAGTGCCTCGATGATGCCGTACAGGACCGCGTTACTGTAGTCCAGCCGCGATGTCACCAGGGCGTGGACTAGTGTCTTACATGCATCAGTAGTAAGACAATGTCTTATTTTTGAAATTGCGTAGAGATCTTGTTTTCGTTCAGCAGTAGATTGTGGTCTGACATCCACTGCTTCGCTTCTTCGATGCATCGCTCGATGCGGTCAACCGCAACAGCGGCTTCTCCATTCCGTGTTCCACTCAAGTTAACATACAATTGGGCGTCATCTGCATAAAGATGGTATTGCAGCTTGTGCCTTCTGAAGATAGCACCCAATGGCAGAGTGTATACGGAGAAGAGAATTGGGCCCAGCACAGACCCCTGTGGGATGCCAGATTCGAGCAATGTTCTATTTGAGTTGTGGCCACTAATGCACATTGACTGAGTCCGGTTCGACAGGTATGACTCCAGCCATTTCAGTGCGATGCCTTCAATGCCTATGCTGCGCAACTGTTTGATTAATATCGAGTGGTCAACAGTATCAAACGCCGCACTCATATCGAGCAGCACTGCCAGCACACCTTTCCTTTTGTGAAGGGAATGGAGATGGTCATTCTGAATGCGGACCAGTGCTGTCTCAGTGCTGTGATGTTGTCTGTACGCACTTTGGAAAATGTCCATCAAATAGTTGTCGTCTAAATGCTGGCGAAGTTGGACTGCTACGTGGCGCTCCAGTAACTTTGAAACAAATGACAAGTTCGGTATAGGCCGGTAGTTGTTCATCGAGTCTGAATCAAGGTTTGGTTTCTTTAATAGTGGTGTGATCACAGCATGTTTGAAGTTGGCCGGCACGGACCCCGACTCGAGCGACATGTTGATGATTGTAGCTAATGTCGGCGCAAGAATGTCAATGTTGGTTTTCACGAGTGATGTAGGAAGTGGATCGAGCGCGCTTGATTTTGTTGGACACTTCCTTACCAAAGAAAGAACGCCGTCTGTGGTGATGCCGTAAAACGCATTGACTGTGCAGGACTGTTCACAATGCACGTACTCAGCGTTGACAGTTTGCAGGCGTCTACTCGCTGACTGGCTGCGAACGTCTAACACTTTGCGTGTGAAGTGCACGAGAAAGTCATCTGCCAGTTGTGCTATACCAGACACAAGACTGGGCTGTTTTGGAGTAGTTTTTCCCGTCATCAAGTCATCCATGATCCTGAACAGTGCTTTGTTGTTACGTGCACATTCATCAATTTTTGTTGTGTAGAATTTGGCTTTCACAGACTGTATTTGCTGTTTGTAAGTTTCACGCTGTCCAGTGTAGATGTCTCGGTGAATCTGCAGCTTTGTCAGTCTCCAGTTCCGCTCTGCTTGTCGGAGCTTTCGCTTAGCAAGCGATAATTCCACTGTGTGCCAAGGCGTGTTGGGGCGCACAGTAATTGACCGTGTGATCAACGGAGCGTGGCTGTCTAACAGTTCTTGCAAGGAAGTGTCATACTGTTGCGACAAGTCTGCAATGTTGTTACACGGGCGTGTTGCCAGATGTGAAAGTTCGAAATCTGACCTGAAATTCGTGGGATTAATCGCAGCATATTTTCGATAAGAAACCCGCTTCTTTGTTCGGTTCGGCTTTGGTGCTTGGAGCAGGCAGCGTACAACGTGGTGATCGGTGAGCAGGGATCCCACCGTCACTGATGTCACAACGCTTCCTGGTGATGGTGAAATTACAAGGTCCAGAATATTGCCGATGGTGTGTGTCGGATCACGAACATGCTGCTGCAAGTTGGTGACGTGCAGGAGATCAGAGAAGTCGTTTGAGTCTTTATTTCCGGCCTTTTCATAGTGGATGTTAAAATCACCCACATAATTAGTCCAGTCAACTGTGTTGTGAAAAGTTCCAGGAGATTGGTGAACTCAACCATACAGTTTTGAAAGAAACTCCGCCTCGGCCTGTGGATGGAGGTCTGTAAACGAGTAATAACCTGATAACACTTGATGGTGTAGCAAACACCACCTCGAGGCACCGGAAGGACAATGCTGGCCACTGTCGCGATAAGATCATGTTGATGCATGACTTGTATAAAACACCGATTCCCCCACCCCGTCGGTCGGGCCGAGGTTGGTGGGCGAAGTTGTATCCACCCGGGGTCAACTTGCTGGTGTTTGGGATGTCCTTAGGGTCATCTGTCAACCACGTCTCTGTAAGCGCGATGAAGTCAAGATCATGTTCGTTAATATAATCGGTAAAGAAATCAGTTTTGTTCCTGGCGGATCTTGCATTGAGCAGAGCAAGGTTTGTGCCGCTGCAAGGAGTGCGTGGTAGTGTCAGAGCAAGGTTTGTGCCGCTGCAATGAGTGCGTGGTAGTGTCAGAGCAAGGTTTGTGCCGCTGCAAGGAGTGCGTGGTAGTGTCAGAGCAAGGTTTGTGCCGCTGCAAGGAGTGCGTGGTGGTGTCAGAGCAAGGTTTGTGCCGCTGCTAGGAGTGCGTGGTAGTGTCAGAGCAAGGTTTGTACCGCTGCAAGGAGTGCGTGGTTGTGTCAGAGCAAGGTTTGTGCCGCTGCAAGGAGTGCGTGGTAGTGTCAGAGCAAGGTTTGTGCCGCTGCAAGGAGTGCGTGGTGGTGTCAGAGCAAGGTTTGTGCCGCTGCTAGGAGTGCGTGGTAGTGTCAGAGCAAGGTTTGTACCGGCGCGTGCCAGTGCGTGGTAGCGTCAGTGGTTTGTGCCGCCGCGGTTTGTGTATGTCAAGCAAGGTTTGTCAAGCAAGAAAGAGCAAGGTTTGTGCCGCTGCAAGGAGTGCGTGGTAGTGTCAGAGCAAGGTTTGTGCCGCTGCAAGGAGTGCGTGGTAGTGTCAGAGCAAGGTTTGTGCCGCTGCAAGGAGTGCGTGGTAGTGTCAGAGTACTCAAGTTGTCACGTCGAGGTACAGGCTTAATGGGAGTTGTTGGTCGCGCTGACACAAGTACACGTATCGGTCGTTGTCTGCGTGCACCCCCACGACAACATCGATGGGTGGGCCGATGAAGTGCCACCCCCGCTTCACAAGCAGCTCTCCAGGCAGCATTGTTGAGCCGAATGTGACTGCGACCGCTGGGCCGTAACCGATACAGGCAGTCTTGGGTCATGATGGGCGTGTAAACAATGTTCTCTTTGTCCGGGTTACACATGACCGATCACCAGCTTGTCAATGTCACACAGGTGCAATCGCAAATGTAAGTCGGTTAAAATAGTAAAAAGTCACAAAACACTTGATACCCAGCAAGCACATCACGTAGCTACCACGTTGCAAAAAGGTGGCGGTTTGGTGAAAGTGGTATTGACGTAGTAGAGCCGTGGCCATGACGTTGCAAAAAGGTGGCAGTTTGGTGAAAGTGGTAGACGTGTGGCCATGACGTGGTGCAACCAACAACATTTTTTTCAACATTTTATTGAAATATTATCTTATTTTGTAACATTATAATATCATATTAAAGGTTAAAATAAAAAATTCCCCCAATAAGTGTCGTGACTCGGTCACGTAACTATCACGTAAACTACCACGTGACAAGAAAGTGATCGTTTTGTGAAAGTGGTATTAACGTAGCACTTAAGATGCTGTGGCCACGACATGGTCTAACCAACATAACAATAACGTTTTTTCAATAACTTAGTCATATTATCTTGTTTTGCATCACTAGAATACCCAACTTAAAAGATAATCAATAATGTCCCGAAAATGTCTCGATTCGGCAACATAACTTTCCCGTAACTACCACGTGTGCATCATTTAGTACATCGCACTCCCAAACAGCGGAGCCACTCTTCTGCACTAGCCTCGATTACATGTAAGCCGTGAGATGGCGCAATCGTTTCTTGCTCTTACAATTAATGAATACTATCGCCGTGAGATGGCGGCACCATTTATGAGTTCACGACGCGAGATCGTGAGCTCTGGCCGCAATTGCGTTCTGGCCACTGGGTGAATTGTAACTTAGTTGTCATGATTTCCGGTTGTTGTCTAAGCATTACGGAATTTACGCTTGCGAAGGATAGGGCCTGCGTGTACCGTGGTGAATATTAAGTGTCTTATCAACAGAAAGTTCAATTCTAACACAAATATATCATCATCACATCTGTTCCTACCACATATCTGATCGACTAAACACAATTTTGCTGGAATCATAAGTTAGCAGCCTAGATTTGCAACGCCCGGCGGTGAGATTCCGGCAGCTGTATGAAACACTCGGCATTGTGAAAGATAGGATTACGTCATCTGCCGTGGTGAATGTTAAAATCAAATCGATTGAAGTCTTCGATCACTTGCACACCAATTAAAAGTTCATCGTCGCATCCTACCACATATCTGTTCTACCAAGAAGACTGGACAGCACGTTACTGACATTGACATACAAATACTTGTAACTGATATTGATAGAATGTGATATGTTGTTAATTACAAGGTATAAACCAGGCCGGTGATTTCATGTTTGTTTTGATTTGGCATGGATACACTATTACTCGTTATATACCCAGATAGCAAGATAACGTTGACCCAACTATGGTACCGTTGGCATAAGCCATAACGTTTGCGTTTGGTGATCAACGTTGAGCCAACGTTGTGCGATCAACACAACTTTCAAGTTAACAGAGGCCGTGAAGTGCGCCCAAAACGGGCCCCTGAGTGGTCCACAATGCTAACAGTAGTTCGCTATCGTCGATATATGTTGTTCGTTAACTGTCCACTTTTTAATTTCCATGGTGACCAACTGTCCGGCGAGCATTTGTCAAAACTTAACGTACGTGATAAAAAATTAATATGACGTACGTTAACGCCATAATAACGGCCAATGATGTAAAGTGATTGTTTGTGAAAAGTTTTGTAATTAACGTCCCCAACGTCCTTAACAACGTTACCCTGATGCCGGCGGTAAAGAAAAAGTTCTGCGCGGCAGCATGATAATGTTATGTGTGTTCACGTACACTCTTAGAAATTACCGTATAATTAACGGGCATCTTTTACGGTATTTCCCCGTAAAATGGAATTATGGTGCCCCGATTTGCATCACCATACGCCACTATATCGCTCATTTTACGAGCGCAATGCGGTAACGCACGACCGCAGCGGTGCAGAATAGCGCAAACCGGGTCGCTATTTGGGATTCAAAAGTGCGCTAAGACACAATATTTTCATAATATAAATATGCCTGGGATGATGTTGAATGATGAAACTAACGCTCTGAGGTGTCAATTTTTTTGCAAAACTCAAGTTATCACGGCGAAATCGAGGTGGGTCCGGATTCACGAGTGCCTATATTATATACGAGTAATATTGTGGCTATAGCCGTATGGCTGTAAACAAATAGTTGGCCGAAATAAATTATACCGGTTTACTGAGCATCGAAAACTAGACTAGTATTTCCAATTCCAGTTGAGTGACTCGCTAACACTGAGTAACAGCGACAGGGAAGAGTGGGTCTGTAGAAACATGTTGTAGAAGCCATCTCGTCGTATTCACCTGTACTCCTTATTTCTTTTGTTTTCTCTTGTCTTTTCCTGTGCCTATGGACGCGAATCTGCTATCCCAGTGTTGTGGGACAGATTACCTGGTTGATCCAATGTTGTCTTCCTACTCTAATTTAGTCACACATTTGGATGATAATAATAGTAAAAAAAGTAATATTATATGTTCATAAGACTGATATGCAATTAAATATTACATAATTAACACTATTACATAACAATCAGTAAGATACATAGAGACACTTAATATACTAAGTAACATAAACAAAGTGTAGATGTCTCCCAAAGGGGTAAATTGATCTGTTACCAACCCCTGTTTATCACAAAGGGGCTACACAAGTTTCCATCTGGTCAGTTAATCACCTTAGTTGAACTCCAAGTCCCAAACATGGGCTACTTTGCTAATGCGTCTCCAAGGTGCCTCCTTAGTGGGTCTGTGGGACAGCAGTGGTGTTATGGCTACACTGACAGTGCTGCAGCTGATAGTTTCACTGTTACCTACACTCACCCCTTTAAAGTGGTCCCCTGCAGCTCTCTTGTCCCCATTACACTAATGTTAATGTCTACTACAGGATTGACATTATGACTTTGTGACAGCAGGACTTAATTAGAATAAAGACATAACTGCATAGACTGTTGTCTATGTTGAATAGGTTAAACTAGTTAATACACACTAACTAATAATTAATAAGTAGGTATGTCCCATTAACGCATCTGTAATTGTAATTGCAATGACAAATGAAAAGTAATTGTAATTGATTTTGTGTAATTGGACCCAGCCCTGCAGACAGAACTAGACAAGGACAACTGATTGAAAACAAACATTATTGAGCAAATAGATTCCACAAAGCAAGCTGACCAATGCTTAATTGCATTAGCTATAATGGTCTCTATTGACCCTTGGACAGTGACAGATGGTAATTCACTGTCTGAGAAACAAGTAGCAGTGGACACTGCCAGCCAAGTGTGTCCTTCTCATTAATTAGCACAGTTATGTTAATGACACGTTGTGATCACAGTATCACAACTCAAGCATTGGGTATCTTGTATGGTTTACTGTTTTGTAGACTGCAAAAAATCTGAAGGACAGCTGTTTTTGAATAGTTTTTTGAAAACTGTAATTGGTGTAACTAAGCTCAATTACACATAAAAATATATTACAATTGCAGGACATGTTCAAAAACATAATCAATTACAGCATTTTTCTGTAATCAATTACAAATACAATCACATAATTGGACCCAGCCCTGGGTATAATAAAAGTTTCATAAAGTCACCGGGTAGAGGATCATGTCCGTGTGTGATAAAGTCACCGGGTAGAGGATCATGTCCGTGTGTGATAAAGTCACTGGGTAGAGGATCATGTCCATGTGATAAAGTCACCGGGTAGAGGATCATGTCCATGTGATAAAGTCACCGGGTAGAGGATCATGTCCGTGTGATGAAGTCACCGGGTAGAGGATCATGTTCATGTGTGATAGTCACCGGGTAGAGGATCATGTCCGTGTGATAAAGTCACCGGGTAGAGGATCATGTCCGTGTGATGAAGTCACCGGGTAGAGGATCATGTTCATGTGTGATAGTCACCGGGTAGAGGATCATGTCCGTGTGGTAAAGTCACCGGGTAGAGGATCATGTCCGTGTGATAAAGTCACCGGGTAGAGGATCATGTCCGTGTGATGAAGTCACCGGGTAGAGGATCATGTCCCTGTGATAAAGTCACCAGGTAGAGGATCATGTCCCTGTGATAAAGTCACCGGGTAGAGGATCATGTCTGTGTGATAAAGTCATCGGGTAGATGCAAAATAATAACTAGATTCATGTTATTGCAACAAATACATGCATATACATTGTGGTTTTTTTTGCAAAAATCTATATTGTAAAACAACATGGTTCTCTGTGTCTGTGTGTCTGTCCGTCCGTCCGTCTGTCCGTCCGCCCGCCCACCCGTATATCTGTCTGACTGTCTGTCTGTAGATCGTTATCACCATTTGCATGTATGGGGCTGAAATATTGTGTGTGATCTAGCAGACCCATTGGGGTGGTTTGGAGATTTAGATTTTTTCGAAATTTGTTTGGGGGGTTGGGATGTTGGGGATCACAATATTAAAAAGGCACTTTTGTCCATTTTGCATGTATGCGGCTGACATGTTGTGTGATCTAATGGGAGCCATTGTGGTGGTTTATAGATTTAGATTTTTTTAAATTCTTCTGGGTGGTGGAGATTTTTGGAGATCACGTTCTGCTAACGTTAGGGGAAAACGTTCTGCTAACGTTAGGGTAAAACGTTCTGCTAATGTTACGCAATAACGTTATCTGTAACGTTCTTGGAACGTTAAGAAAACTTTCCAAAAAAACGTTCTATTAACGGTAGGGAAAAACGTTCTGCAAACGTTACGCAATAATGTTATTTGTAACGTTATTGGAATGTTACGAAAACTTTCCTAAACAACTTTCTGCTAACGTTAGGCAAAAACGTTTTGCTAACGTTATGCAATAACGTTATCTGTAACGTTCTCAGAACGTTAAGAAAACTTTCCAAAAAAACGTTCTCCGAACGTTATCACTAACGTTATCGTAACATAAAACTAACGTTCTGGGAACCTGTTTTTGTTAGCTGGGTGATTCCGTTCACCGTATGTCGATAAAAAACTATGTATTTTATATTGGCGAAAAGTTAAATGTATACAACTGATTGGTGGTAAAAAACATTGCTTTGCATTATGTTATAACCAACTACGTGAGACTATAAGATGATCAGCAAATAAATAGTTGATTTAGAGCATATTGTGTGACGTTTTGTCATTTCCCGCCATTTTCTCGATTTAGGGGGTAGGTCTACATATATGATGATATCTTCATTAATATTAAATATTTTTCGCCAGTTGTATTTCTAAGTAATAGTACCTGGATATTGGAACATACTGATATGACATTATTGGGTCAATATACTATGGGTATGAGTGTGGAGTGTGAGTGTGGAGTGTGAGTGTGGAGTGAGAGTGTGGAGTGTGGAGTGTGAGTGTGGAGTGTGAGTGTGGAGTGTGAGTGTGGAACAAACGGAAGCACTACGCGTATAGATTTTACTGAAAAAAGTTATAAATAGTTACACAAAATTATCGAACGTATCATACTAATGATTGAAAGTTAAACATGTTGTGTTACAGTGCTGTTGTACATTCATTTATGTATCTACCTGTGAATTTATAATGAGATTCAATAAAAATTATTTTATTTATGGCATATTTTCTGATTTTAGCTATTTCTGAAAAATGTTGCCAACCACTCGTAATAAATGTCGTTTTTCTCATAGAACGGACACCTTAATTTTTGGTTAATGTTTGGAAATTATTAGTTTATAGTTCAATTAAAAAGAAAATATCAAGAAACCTATGTTGGCGGGGGGGTGCAATGAAATCCTAAATTTCCAGAACAGCACCAGGACTATTTCATGTGATCGCGATAGATGAGGATCTTGTGCGTATATGAGCCTCAGTCGCGATGAGAGGTGCGCGCGCAGTACTTCGGCTAAACGTCTCCGAATTTTGGAACCTTTGAAATTTGGAACATTTGGAACATCTCCTCACGGCGGAGGTAGAAATGCCATTCAAATGTAGCCGCTAAGGTGGCGGCACGGTATCGCGGCAATTTTAAAATATTCGGTAGGTCGGTCATTTTTTCTCAAATTTTCTTTTCTCCTACGCCACTTTCTCCTAATTGTCATGCAAATCCGTCTGTACCTACATCTTCCTTACAATCTATAGCGTCTAGTCATCGAAAACACCGTTGACAAATATTCCATAAAACTACTTTTATACGCCTTGCAAAATTCGAAGTGGAAAAACATTACCGGGTTAGCCGTTACCGTACCGCGAAATGTCATTCAAAACACTGTAAAATTCCTTCACCCGCTTAGTTCGCCCTGTTTATTCGTATCAAAAGCACGCCATGCATACATCTTTACACACAACACCTTAACTTACGCAACAATTAGAACGCATACCTTGCAAAATTGTGTCAAAATCGTCATTTCAAGCTTCGCTTTTTTGGAACATTTTTTAACTCACGCTCGGTTTAACGGGTATCAAGCTGAAACTGTTTTGTGTCACACTCTTTTTACTTGTTTTGCATAGAAATAAACATTTCGAAAATGCCAGCCAACATTCGTTTACAGCATAGATATATTCTTTTATTTGTAAGTTCAACCATGCCAAAAGAAGGATTGCTGGTCTCCTGTCAACCGCGACCCGTTTGGTCAAGTGCTCGTGTTATAGGCTTGGCAGTTTATTAATTGATTTCAGTGTTTTTATACTCTTAGACTTATATTTAGTGGTACTTTTGCAGTTTAGGACTTAGTCTTAGACTTAGTAGTGTCTAGACTACTTGCAGTAATCCACTACCATCATTACTGACGACATCGTGGATGGTGTGGTGTTTGTTGCGTGCACCAGTTGTGCAAGTGTGCAGTGCTAGTTGTAACTGTTTATAAAATCATGTGCAAGTTAAAAACAAACAGGGGTCACTCTTAGTTAAACTTTGCTTGCGGCAGTGTCGGCAAGGCATTGCTTGAAAGCATCTAGGGAGGGAGGTTGAACTGATTGGGCGGTTAGGGTATTCCAGGGTACTATTGTGGCTATAAAAAAGGAATGTTGGAAAGCCTGTGTTCGGGAACGTTGAACCATTAATTGGAATTGATGCCCTCTGCGCCCCTCAGCTAAGAGTTCTGTGGTGCAGTGGGTACGGGCTGGCTTTGTGTAAAGGCTAGCATGGATGTCGACGAGGCCGTTTTGAATTTTATCCATCATATTAAGCCTCGCAAGACATCTATACTATAGGGAAAGTTGTCATTGCAGGTGCCTGTCGTACACTGGCAGGATGCACCACCCACACCCCATCGCACAGCACTTGTCTTTCCTGTGGTAACATTTAGTAGTTATAAGGCAGTCGGTTCTTTGCAATACATTTTGACAAATTACTAAAATTAAATACTTTTCTTTCTGCTTACACCTGCTAGCAGTGTTAACGTGTTGTTGCAGTCACGCAGTGCGAGTCCTGGGCAAGGGGAGCAGTCAAGCCAGGAGGTAAATATGACATTCAATACAATACACTTTCTCTAACTTGCAGGTAACACGTGTCGCTGTTGCAGATAAGTTACTACAACTGACTTCGGCACATTGCCAATGCTTCTGTTCATAAATGCTGCCAATAGGGTGTTTTTTCAGTCATCGAGTACGAGCATTGATTTCCCGGATGACAACAAACTTGCTTTCTTTGCGGCCAGCAGAAGACGCTGCAAAAAATAACCAATATTTTATATTAAAACCTTTTGCTTATAATAATACGCTTATATTACATATGTTGACACCTTGCATTTATATCATACTTTTACTTCCAACCAACGTACAAAGTGTGTCCAAGGGACGCGGCGGGACTTTAAAAATGGCGTCTCGTTATAAAAACCTGCGCTGCTGGTGGTTAGAAAATTTATTCGATGGCTTTGCATGCCGTCATGTATCGTACAATGCTTGCTACATTCAATTATTGGTGTATCTGAGTATTTTGACAGCAGCTTTATATTGTGTTTTGACACCTTGCATTTATATCACATTTTGACAGCTGGCTATTTCATGTGCAGCTTATCACTTTCTGTTGCCTTGACAGAGTCAAGTCGTGCAATACTACATTCCATTTTGGTGTATATGTGTATTTTGGTATCTGGCTTACATTGCATATAACTTGACAGCTTGCATTTATAGCACGCTTTGACAGCTGGCATTAGCATGTGCCTTCAGCACCTTGTAGCTTACTGGTGCCTTGACAGAGTAATTGCATTAAACTTAAAGTCATGCAATGCTACATTCCATTTTAGTCTATATGTGTATTTTGGTATCTGGCTTACATTGCATATAATTTGACAGCTTGCATTTATTGCACTCTTTGACAGCTGGCATTAGCATGTGCCTTCAGCAGCTTGTAGCTTACTGGTGCCTTGACAGAATAATTGCATTAGTATTGTAGAATGGTTGCTACATTCAATTTTTCTGATTCTGTGTATTTTCACAGATGGCTTATGCAGGATATTTCAACATTTTGTACTTATGTGACACTGCCCTGCATTAGTATGCAATGCTTGCTATATTACCTTTTTTTACCAAAAATGCCTTATAATGTATTTCAGCTTACTCCACAGGAAGAGACAAGTTCAGCAATGCCAATATGCCTTATTGTGTCACATTCGGACAAACACGTGAGTGTCAAAAGGATAAAATATGCTATATTTATAGATATTACAGTAGTGTAGGCCTACTGTCTGAATAGCTAAAGTACTTGACATGTTTTCTGATTTTTGTAATGATTTTTTTAAATATTCACACCGTCACATGTGCAGACCTTCTCATTAAAGCATTCTGACCATTTTAGTCATTCTAGCCACCTTGGGGAATTTTTAATTACATTTTTTTTTTAAAAGTAGACACGGGAATTTGGCATGACCTTTCGAGGCTCCTGCAACAAGAAGTGACCGATTCTGGTACTTTTACAGGCCCGGGGGTGACCACCGGGCAAGTTTTTCTTTTGCCCCCTCTTGTCTTGCCCCTTTCTTTTGCCCCCTCGTAGGGACGATTTGGCCCCAGCTCGCACACAATAGGGAACCGCTCCATCGCCAGATACTGTTAGGATATATTTACTTATTGCATGGCATGAAATGTTGGTTAGGCCGTATAATTGGACTGACAATGAGTAATTCAATTCTTTCTTAAACCGTGAACTATCAATCTGACGGCAGATTTTGGTATACTAAAGCGGTAGGTTGTGAGAGTGTTCCAAGAATGAAGAAATGGGACATGTTCTATGGCCAAATGGGTGGCACCTCTGACCCATGTGAGCCACCCGACTGTCCACAGCCTAGGATAATCCCATTGGGATACTATACCTCAAATTAATCTCATTTCCAGATCACAACCCTTCCCCAAATGACTAAGCTGGTGGCTGGGGCCTACCCCATTAATTAACCATTAGTCACCTTATCCAGGCTGCACGGTGACACATCTGCAAGTCAAACATTTCCTCTGCCAGACATTTATTGCATGTCATAGATCTATGTCAAACAATGGTGTGTTCAGCAGTGGGTACAACTCTGTCTGCCTTACAGTGGCATTATGGCCAGCAGGGTCACTGCAGTTGGCCAGCCTAGCTTATCACTCTAGTCAGAGAACTATCAGTGATATACTCCATCCCCCTCCCCCCCCCCAACAAACTGAGGCTTCTAGCACTATCAGCAGGCTTGAGAAGAAGTAATTAACTAGTTTGCTGCCAAATGATATTGCTAAGCCTGGCTTTGAACTGGGATTAATCCGCTTCGAATTCAGATTATTTCGGAAAGGCTGCGTTTCGCAAAAACTTCATGACTTTTGTGTCTGGTGTTATATTGGTGGCTGTAGTTCAGTACATCTACTATAATTTAAACCCGGTGGAGGATTAGGTAAGCAATGCAAATGTTACGCCATGTGATACTGAAAGCTGTATGTTATTAGTTTAGAAATTTGAAGATTTAAATACGGAAACTGCTATATGATATCGCCCAGGCTGTGTGTACCACGCCGTCTTTCATTAAGTTACTTACTACATATAATCGCTAATTTAGGATGAATTAAGTTAAGATGTTTTATTTGAATTTGTTTATATGGGCAAAACATATAGGTTCCGTAATATATTTAGTACTAAAAAAGGACGTTTATAGGCTGTCATAGGCATAGCGCAATTCATATTGTAATTCATATTGTAATTATTATGCTCCAAGTCCAATAAAAGCGGCTAAAATTCAATCACAATATAATGATTAATCATTGTATTTGCAATGGAAGGGTAATCACGACAATGCTGTACGCCGTACCTTGTTAAAACTTAGAAGTTATAAGATTTAAACTATACTGGCTACAAATTGATAATATATATATATTATAATATGTCGATTCTATGTGGCTATGGCTATGACTTTTCTCTGGCCATTATCATTATTTTAAGTTTATATTCATTGATGATTCAGATCAAAGTATCCATTCCAACTGGGAAACAGTCTCTACTGCATGTATTCTTCTAGTTGTTCTTAATCTGATAGTACCTTGATGTATTCAGGTTGCTGTGCTGTATGCAACATATGTGCATTGCAGAATGGTAATGCAGTGATTGTGAATAATGTACTGACAGATTATTAAGCCTTGAAAGGTTTTTAGGTAATATCAGCATGGATTCCTTACAGTAAAATACTGACATTTTGACTGTCATAATTGATACAGTGAACAACATATCACTATGTGTGCTTGTAGTTCATGTGGCCATTTATGTTCATCTCTCAATTCTTATGTGTTTCACTATTCTAAAACTCATTAAGACTATGACTGTTTACAGCCAGCCAGTGGGGGTCAACCACAGCATCCTGGGGTGTCCACTCAAAGCAATTTTCCATATATACTGAAAACCCTTATAACTAAATAATTGCTTTAAAACATTCATGCAAATTTGGAAATGATGGAAAATCTTTCACTTCATAATATGGTATAATTAGAAAAGGGAAATAATACCTTAAAAGTATTATTGCACAAGTTGACACTCACCAAAATAAATGTCTCCTTTGTTGTGTGAAACCTGAGCCAGCCTAGCCCACAGCTGCTGTACCAATGCTTGGCCAAAACACATGTGACCAGTGTCTCTGGAGTTTATCTCATACTGTACAGGCAATTGGTTAATCACGTACACTGTAGTACTTAATTAATTACCTCAATATAATTATAACCAACATCTTGGTAATTAAATCATGAAAAGGTAGTTTCACAAAATAAACACAATATAATAACATCCATCATCTACTTAGCATATGGTGCTGCCATGTTGTGGCTGGTAGCGACATTAAAATGGAAATTAAGATGTGTACAATCTCTTAATTAACATGTCAACACATATTACAACATAACTATGAACATGTGTAGGTGTCCAAACTGCTACCTTACAAATAATTAGTTATTGTTATTGGCTAATGAAAAACCATTACAGATGTGGCATGCTGTGGAACTATTTTGACCCTAGTGAAACATAAGTGCTAAACTCTTGTCTTTTATCTAGATCAATCAATTACAAAATAATTTCAAAACCATAATACCATCTGTGTACATCAAATTAATTAATTAATTAAAATACAATAAAACTGTGGTAACATACTATGCAAACAGCCATTCTTTCCCAATCCACAATTATGAAATCAAATTGTTTTAAGTTAATTGTTTAATAAGGAGATGTAGAAGTAGTAAATGGGTCAATAATTTTATATACCTCACGCTCACTTTCCATGAAATCACTTACTTTTTGTCTGATATTTTTCCCTGTTACTTTCTTTCCTACAACCAACATCCCTTTATTCGTTAGCCAGTTAGTGGTGAAATTGCCCTGAGGTCAAATACATAGAAAGGTATTTAAAATAATAATAACGCTTATTTCAGTACATACAAACTGGATGAAAGGAAGAAGCGTCATGCACTTATATTTCAAATGAGTTGTAGTTATAAAAATGTTTGACAAAAATATGTGTTTTCCAATTCAGAGTGACATGCAATGTCGGTGGTGTCATGAGTTTCACCTTGTTTTGAAAACGGACATGGTGCCGCCTTGAGCGGCCACACATTTTGATTTCACACTGGTGTGAGAAACTCATGTCATGATTTTTTAACTCACTGTACTCTTAATAGAATTAATACTGCTTGTTTTATGGTTAAATATCTGAATTAAACATTATTTTTATGTTCTTCTGTTTAGGCACCGGCTCCAAAGAAACGCACCAATGACATCGATTTTGTTGAATCGTCCTCGCCTTCCTCCGAGAGTGACCGAGATATTTAATGATTTCTTAGGAGCCCGATCTTGGGCTAACGCAGCGGTCTGTGCACATGCATATGGGTAGTTTTATTTTTATTATAGGCAGTTTGGAAGAAGTAAATGGAAGGTTCTTGATGGCTGTTTGAAATGCAATCGGGAACAGTTTAATAAGTTCATTATAAACTTATTTTAAAGGGTTTTGATATTTACATTTTAAACATTTACAAATTATAATAAAGATATATATGTATAGCTAGGTCTGTCAGGGAGTAGTGTAAGTTCTAACGACTGGATACTACACTATATAAGAACTTACCTTTATTTGTTATGCTTAACTTAGTTTCCCTATAGAAACCATTAATTGTGTTGAACGATGCTTTATCTTGGTGTTTTAGTGATTTTTGTAGATGTGTAGACAACTTAATTATAATGCCTTTGTTTACTTATGATTGTTGTAATACACTTTCCTTCTGGTGAAATACATCATAATGTATTATAACGAACGTTTTGTTGTATTTTTAGACCATCATGTTCACAACTGTGTAATAATATTACACAGTTGTGAACATGATGGTCTTACTAATATGCTACACTGTACAGTTGTTTGAATATTTAAATGCAATAAAATATGCTTCCAGAACAATGAATTAAAAAGTGTGTTTTAATATAAATCATGATCATGTGTCGCCGGTTTGTAAAGTCCCAAAAAATTGTAGTGTATAATATTATATATAGTACTAAAAGTTACTCAATTACTTAGCGCACGCGTTTGCGTAATGCCGTAAACTTCTTAAATTAAATTTCTATTTGTTTATTTAAAAAAAACTGCCCGTGAATGGCACGATGCGCAGCTTATCTTGTGGTTTCTCTAAGTCAGTGTGATGTCACAATAACGGAAACCGACCAACGGAGACGAAATGCATTAAGGACGAAGAAGACGAGTTAGGGTGAAACATGATCACGTAATAGGTCGGCAGTGCGCAGATAGGTCGGCAGTGCGCATGCGTCAGGTTATATCTTCTTATTTCCCGCTCGTACATTATAGTTAATATCATAAGTTCTAAAGACTGTTATTGTTCAAATCTTACAAAGGTGCAGTAATATCATCATTACTATACGTACGTATTAATATATTTGCAATCAATCATTCCAAAGTCTTATTTCGCCAAAATATTTGCTTAGCAACCACCTGTAGAATTTAAAACAAAATGGCGGAAAAGTAAACAATAAGCTAAGAGCGCGAAACACAAATCACCCCCAATGCAACTCGCATAAATCAGGGTGTTCTAAACACTAAACATCACAGTAATTAAATATACATTAGCTATATAAGACACGTAGATTATATATTCTTAAATCCTTCTCCTCTGTCTTGCCACTTCCTGAACTAACAGGCCTTTCTTCGGGTGTATCATCATCACCCTTGTGTCTTCAACATATTTCAAGCCCTGAGTCGGCCCAGGGCTAGAAAAAAAAAAAACCTAACATTTACCCTATCATTGCTTCTATCTGTTGGTGTTTGCACTAGTCCCAAACCCTGCACTTGCACCTATTCAATTTAGTATAAAAGTTAATAAAATATTATTTATATTTTTTTTTATAGATATATATATATATTTAAATTAATGAATTAAACATTATTTAATAGTAGGTTAATGAAAAATTGTATGTATTAAGTATCTAATAAATATGGCAACTGGTGGTACACCAGTGTTATCTAAAACATCAAGATCTCTACGAGGTAGCTCGTCTAGCTCGTCTAGCTCTAAGGCAAC
Source organism: Paraescarpia echinospica (assembly GCA_020002185.1). NCBI lineage: Eukaryota > Metazoa > Annelida > Polychaeta > Sabellida > Siboglinidae > Paraescarpia > Paraescarpia echinospica. Next base: position 3,661,940 of record CM034537.1, on the reverse strand, counting down.
ATCATCAAGATACAATTCAAAGAAAAGTCATAAAACAAACAAGAAATTAGAGGCTGACAGAGATCAAGAAAAATGTGTCTGCCCTGACTGCAGCTTGGAAGTTAAAGATAACGAGGACGCCATTGAGTGTGACATCTGTAAGGGATGGTATCACAAAGTCTGTCAAAGTGTGTCTGATGCCTTGTATGCCATATTAACCAGCGATGAAAACCAACGAATCAGTTGGTACTGTAAATCATGCCAAAGAGGGGCAAAGGCAATCATGTCACACATCCTTATCATGAACGAGCGTCAAGACCAATTTGAAAAGAAATTGACTGCAATGGAAAATAAACAAAAAGCATTCCAAACCAGAGTCAATGAACTTGAGGAGACAGTCTCAAAAGTATCCAATCTGCAAACTCAGACACCACATGAATCACTAGGAGCAACATACGTAGAACCAGTCATAAACAAAGATGAAATGGTCGCCACTGTGTGCACCCAAATAAATGACCGAATGACCAGAATGAAGAACAATGTGCCAGAGGGGACCAGCACTCTGAAAGAAGACAACACTATTCATGACAGGAAACTAATGAGGGAAATTTCAGGATACACTACAGATGGTAAATACCAACCTGAAGACCTACAAGTAAGGAGATTAGGGAGCAAACAAAGAAAGGAAATGGAAACAGAGGGAACAAGAACTCGTCCGTTACTTGTAACATTCTCAGAAGAGAATAAACAAGCTTTTGTCATGAAAAACCTATACAAACTGAAAAACAAAGGGGAACCATTCAGTGGAATGGTTATAAAGCATGACATGAGCAAAGATGACAGAGAGAAGGAGCGACTACTACAGAAGGAGGCAAGGGAAAAAACACAGCAGGAGCAGACAAAAAATGTTGTCTACCTGGTAAGAGGGCGCCCAGGAGAAAGACAGATCATCAAAGTAAAAAAGAGGGGCGGAAATACCAACCAAACTCTCGCACCACAAGTGCCAGTGCCAGAGAAATAACTGTATGGTACACAAATGCTGATGTGCTAACAAAAGAAAAACTAACAGAACTAAAATGTAGAATAAAAAAACATTCAACTCCACCACAGGTTATAGCAGTGTCAGAAGTAAAACCTAAAAATTATAAAAGACAACTTACCACACAAGAATATAACCTGGAAGGATATTCTATGGAAACTATAAATATTGGTGAGGACACAGGCAGAGGGATGATCTTGTTTCTTCACAATTCGTTGCCATTTGAAGTGCACCAGTTTGATGTTGAGTTCAATGAAGCACAATTTTGCACTTTAAAACTGAAAGGGAAAGACACTCTTCTCATAGGCTCCTTTTATAGGAGTCCAAACAGTACCACCGAGAATAATGACAACCTTAACAAACTACTTGATAAAATAAGTGAGAAAAAATGTGCACGTGTTCTACTACTTGGAGATTTTAACTATCCTAAAATTGATTGGGAAACAATGTCAACTACAGCAGCAAGTACAGAGGAGAAAGAATTTAAATTCATTGAGAAACTTCGAGACTGTTACTTTGTGCAACATATAACAGAGCCCACTAGAGGTAGAGGTACAACTGAACCATCACTCCTTGATCTTGTCCTCACTAGTGAAGACAGAGATCTCAACAATTGAAACAGCCTCAGCACTAGGAAGAAGTGACCATTCTATTATTAAGGTGGTTCTTAACTGCATGCCAGTCTATGAACCAATCAGCAAAACTGTCTATAAATACGACAAGGGGGATTACACCAAAATGAAAGACATACTAAACATTGATTGGGAGGAGGAATTTTCTAATCACCAGGAGGATGTGCAAACTCAGTGGGATATCCTTACTTCTAAGCTTAGATATGCAGAAGGAAAATGCATACCAAAGAAGGTGATAACTGAGAGAGCCAGAAAATACCCAGTTCCACTGGAGTTCAAAATCCGAACCAAAATCAAAAGAAAAAACAGGTTGTGGAAAAAATATCTTCTCTCCAAAGATGCCCAAACTTATCAGGAATTTTGTCGACTCCGAAATCAGGTCAGGAGACTGACAAGAAAGGCACAGAAACTATATGAAAAAGATATCATAAATCAAATAAAACAGAATCCCAAGAAGTTCTGGCAATATGCGCAGGCAAAAATGAACACAAGAATGGGAATACCGAACTTAATAAAAAGCAAAGACAAGGATGATCTGACAAAGACAGATTTGGAAAAAGCACAGGTATTGGCAAATCATTTCTCTTCCGTATTTACGAGAGAACCAGAAGGAGACATTCTGGAGGAGCCAATAAGATGTCATAACAAAGTTGAATCTTGCACTATCACTCCATCGATAGTGGCTTTAAAGCTAAAGAAACTAAAAATATTCAAATCACCAGGACCTGACGGCCTCCATCCTCGTGTACTAAACGAATTGGCAGAGAGTATTAGCACTCCACTATCCAAAATTTTTAACACGTCGCTGAAAACAGGCATACTACCCAAAGACTGGAAAATAGCAAACATATCTGCAATTCACAAGAAAGGAAACAAAAATCTAGCACATAACTACCGGCCAGTCAGCCTAACGAGCATAGTAGGGAAAATAATGGAAGGCATAGTTAGAGATACCATCACTAAACATTTGAAAGATAATGACCTGTTGAGCGACAAACAATTTGGATTCATCAAAGGGCGGTCTACAGTTCTCCAATTACTTAAAGTACTCGATTCATGGACTGAGACACTAGATAACGGTGGATGTATTGATGTAGTATATTGTGATTTTATGAAAGCATTTGACAAAGTCCCACATCTACGACTTATAGAGAAACTCCAGAGCTATGGAATTCAAGGAAATATTCTAAGCTGGGTTGCAGCTCTATTGGCCCACAGAACACAACGTGTAAGGGTCAATAATTCTTTTTCAAATTGGCATGATGTCATCAGCGGCATACCACAAGGATCGGTGATTGGTCCCTTACTTTTTGTTATATTTATTAATGATTTACCGGATGTTATAAAGAGCTCCGAAATATTCCTGTTTGCGGATGATATGAAACTCTTCCATCCAATTTACACCACTGAAGATTGCACAAAGCTTCAACAAGATCTTACCCATGCAGAACATTGGACATACGAATCTCTTTTAAAGTTCCACCCAGACAAATGCAGCCATATGAGAGTAGGATCATCAACAATAAGAAACGACAGCTACACACTGGGACCTAATCATATAACGCTGGCAAGTACGGATAAGGTGAAGGATATTGGCGTCACTTTTGACTCATCACTAAACTTTGAGGCACATATGTCGGAAAAAATTAATAAAACCAATTCAATGATGGGGATAATTCGTCGCACTTTTGATTACATGGATGAACAATGTTTTTCTACTGTTTTTAAATCTCTCGTCCGCCCACATATTGAATATGCAAATCAAGTATGGGCTCCATTCTTAATGAAACACATTACAGCTCTTGAAAATGTTCAGCGTAGAGCAACCAAATTAATTCCAGGCTTTAAAGATCTTGAATACAATGAACGTCTGCAAAGACTAAAATTACCAACTCTGTCATATCGTCGCCTCAGAGGAGACATGATTGAAATGTATAGGATTTTAACAGACAAATATGATACAGCTGTGACATCGAACTTTATAACTTTGAGGGATACTGAATCATGTACGCGAGGACATCACCTAAAAATATTCAAAGGACGTTGTCGGTTAAACATTAAAAAAAATTCATTTATACACCGATGCACGGACGTATGGAACAGCCTCCCACAGTCTGTGGTAGAGGCTCCATCAGTTCAGTCCTTCGAGGGAAAATTAGACAAATTATGGAAAAACCACCCAATTAAGCTCGATTACACAGCCCCACCCCTATTATGGAACAACTCGTCAGACGCATGCGCACCATATAGTTTGACGACAAACATCAGAGCTGGCGTAAGAGGCATCACAGCCTAAAAGCCAGAAGAGGACCTGTAAGAACCTGTAAGTAACCGTGGGCTGGATAGCGCCGACGAACACCCCGAGTTCAACTTCGTAGCACGAGGGAAATGTATACATTGGCGCCACCTAGCGAGTAATACATATATTAAATCTGAACTATTTGATAGGTGGCGCCAATGTAGCGAGTTTTCCTCACGATGTTTGAACGATCGTAATTATCACCAGTCCACTCACCAATAAGTACTGCTGTACGTTTTTGGGGCTCTGCCAACTTATGCGATCACCCCAACGTTACTAGCAATACTTTTTGTTTGAATGTAACGTGTACTAAACGTGGCAATAACGTGATGTCTCCGTGTGAAATGTCCACGTAATTGCGACCATACAAAATCACGTCGCGTCTACGTAGAAAATGCCACGTTGTGACACCATCAACGTGTTCTAGAGGTTGTGGTAACGTGAAATTGCACATGAAAACCACGTTGTGACCACGTAACTGCGACCCAACAAAACCACGTAGTTTCTACGTAAAATGCCACATTGTCACAACGTCAGCGCAACGTGGCTGCCACGTGATATCTACGTAGAAAATGCCACGTTATGACGTCATCAACGTGTTCTAAAGTTTGTGGTAACGTGAAATTGCACATGAAAACCACGTTGTGACCACGTAACTGCGACCCAACAAAACCACGTAATTTCTACGTAAAATGCCACGTTGTCACAACGTCAGCGCAACGTGGCTGCCACGTGGTATCTACGTAGATGTGCTAGCTGGGTAACACCATTTAGTCCAGTGTCCTCTTGGTGTATTCATAAACTATATATACAAACTTGAGTGCTGTAGATTGGCTAGAACTGGTAAAATCCTCAATATATCCAGATAGCATCTATAGGTGCAGTCACATAGGCGCAGACCAACTTTACACAAAGCGTATCCAGTACAAACTGTTGGTCCTTGTTTTCACGGCTTTACATGGTCTTGCTCCAGCGTATATCCAAGATCTCATAATACCGTATACGCCCACCCGCAACCTCCGATCTGCTGATCTACATCTGCTTGTAGTCCCGTGCCACAACTTAGAGGGCTACGGCAGACGAACTTTCTCCGTGTCTGGACCTACGGTCTGGAACGCTCTACCAATAAACGTTCGTCAAATAGAGACTTTGGATAAATTCAAAACTTGCCTTAAAACGTATCTATTTAAGCAGGCGTACATCGACTGAGGAACTGTGCTGCAGGACACTTTTTTATGAATATGTATTTAATCAATTAATTAATTTATATTATATAATGTATTCTAATTAATTTATTATTATTTATCTTTTAATACAATTTTATATATCATAATGTATATTCTCTTACTTAATTATATTAATATTTGTGCAAATATGTCATGTATGTTGGTCATATTATATATATACAATCTTGTAAATCTTGATAATTATTACATTTACCGGCATCTTTATACATATATATTTTTATATATATATATATATATGGCGCTATAGAAATGCTAGTAATAATAATATCCACCCCCTGTACAATGTCAGTCTGGCCATCAAGAGCGGCAGGGTCATATATATCTTTCAACCCAGACTGTCGTGAACGAACATCTTTCTTTAACATTTCGAGCACTACACTGGCCGACAAATGCTGACTACGGAGAAATCATGAAGAAGTTAGTGTTTTCTTTAATATGCTTCAAGGTCCAATGCTGATGCTGAACACACCCACTAGAAAATACCCAATGTACATGTTTGAAGACAGTTTGGTGATATATTGCCAAATAGAAGGCAAAATACGTTTTATAGGCTGACGTTGGTACTGTTGAAACAATTATATATTCATGTTTATTACGACATCCAAATGGTACATTTTACAAAACAATGGAATGTGTGGTGCGTATTCTCGCGCACGGTATCTAATAAGCAATAGGTGTTCTCCAATGTCCATTAAAATTATGTATTTACACATGCATGCACGCACGCACGCACGCACACACACAAACGGAGAGAGAGAAAGAGGGAGGGAAAGAGAGGGGAGGGAGAGAGAGACAGAGAGTTGTGCATCGAACTGTCACTGAAGCTAGATACAGTAACATAACCATCAATTCCCAAAAAACATTTTGGATTATGAGATTTCTTTTGAAATCGTATTGGAAAAAGGTTCCCGTTGTAAAAACACATATTTTATGACTGAGAATGTAAAGTTACCTTGGTGAAATGCAGCAAAAATAGAATATGCAAGTTTGTGAGAATACGTGGACTTATAAAAAACAAAGAGGATGGGAAGAAGGGAAATGAGAGCAGAAAAATGGGCCAAGTGGCCCTGAAGTCCTTTGGACTAATACGTCTATATGTGACCCCAGCTGACCAAATGAGTGATAAGTCAGAAAAATTGTAACATTGTTTTCTTACATCCTTGTAAAGGTTTGGTAGGGTGCTTTACACGGTTTCAAAAATTATATGACTGCTACAAAAATTGGCGAAGTTATGGAGCATTGAACATGGTAGGGGTCAAAAGGTGAAAATGAAGAAAACGGTTGTTGAAATTATATATGC
>CM034537.1:3636913-3654444 GCA_020002185.1 Paraescarpia echinospica | reverse complement strand
TGTGTGTGTGTGTGTGTGTGTGTGTGTGTGTGTGTGTGTTTGTACTTGTGTGTGTGTATGTGTGTGTGTGTATGTGTAAAGATTTATTTCGAAGCTACAATCAAACCTCACATTATAGTCACGTTAGTAATACGGCCACCTCCCTATTAAGGTCAGACTACGTCAGTCCTAAATTATTTCCATATCAGTAATACAGCCACCTCCCTATTAAGGTCAGACTATGTCAGTCCTAAATTATTTCCATATCTGTAATACAGCCACCGACCTATTAAGGTCAGACTACGTCAGTCCCAAATTATTTCCATATCTGTAATACAGCCACCTCCCTATTAAGTTCAGACTATTACAGATATGGAAATAATTTGGGACTGACAGTCCCAAATTATTTCCATATCTGTAATACAGCCACCTCCCTATTAAGGTCAGACTACGTCAGTCCTAAATTATTTCCATATCTGTAATACAGCCACCTCCCTATTAAGTTCAGACTATTACAGATATGGAAATAATTTGGGACTGACACTCCCAAATTATTTCCATATCTGTAATACAGCCACCTCCCTATTAAGGTCAGACTACGTCAGTCCTAAATTATTTCCATATCTGTAATACAGCCACCTCCCTATTAAGGTCAGACTACGTCAGTCCCAAATTATTTCCATGTCAGTAATACAGCCACCTCCCTATTAAGGTCAGACTACGTCAGTCCCAAATTATTTCCATATCAGTAATACAGCCACCTCCCTATTAAGGTCATACTACGTCAGTCCCAAATTATTTCCATATCGGTAATACAGCCACCTCCCTATTAAGGTCATACTATGTCAGTCCCAAATTATTTCCATATCTGTAATACAGCCACCTCCCTATTAAGGTCAGACTACGTCAGTCCTAAATTATTTCCACATCTGTAATACAGCCACCTCCCTATTAACGTCAGACTACGTCAGCCCCAAATTATTTCCACATCAGTAATACAGCCACCTCCCTATTAAGGTCACACTATGTTAGTCCTAAATTATTTCCATATTAGTAATACAGCCACCTCCCTATTAAGGTCACACTATGTCAGTCCTAAATTATTTCCACATCAGTAATACAGCCACCTCCCTATTAAGATCACACAATGTCAGTCCTAACTTATTTCCACATCAGTAATACAGCTGTGACCACTGAATACTGTATTCCCAGTGAATATGCAAGATAATGGACTACCTCACTTCAAGTCAAGATTTGAGCAACAAAAATGCAATTTATGAATAAGAATGTTATAATTTTTGGAAAGTATAATAATCAGCGAATAAAATGAGCCATATCATTTTACATTCCGTCGTCATGGTAACCAATAATCCAAGATGGCCACCAAGATTTCAAAATTTTTGCAGTTGCTGAACTCAGTTGTATACTAAGTTCGCCGACATCATCATTATGTCGATCGTCAACATCCGACAAAGATTCTTCGCTAAAATTATTAAATAATCTGTCCAAAACATACGGTGGTAAATCGCTAGTTGAAGTAATGCCGTCTGCCATTGTGGCCACCTAAGATTTTTATAGTCTGTCATTACAAATGCGAAAATCACCGTAAATTATTATTGAGCCATAATAAATGATGACCACTGCTGAATAGCTAATTTATTCACCTTGACAACAGTACACAACAAGTGGCTCCATGTAGTGGATTATTATGAATAAAAACGATTTGAATAGCAGACATTATCAATGCCGAAAAACCTGCCTGTTGTACTGAAATGGTTAAGGTCACACTACGTCAGTCCCAAATTATTTCCATATCAGTAAAGTATAGGAAATGAATCCCGCAAATAAGGTCTCCTTGCTATTGAGGTCATTTTTGGCCAGTCATGAGGATGACCTTAATAGAGAGGTTCAACTGAGGGTGACCTTAATGTAGAGGGTGACTATAATAGAGCGGTTCCACCGAGGATGACCTTAACAGAGAGGTTCCACTGAGGGCGAGTTTAATGGAGAGGTTCCCCTGAGGGTGACCTTAATGGAGAGGTTCTACTGAGGGTGACCTTAATAGAGAGGTTCCACTGAGGGCGAGTTTAATGGAAAGGTTCCACCGAGGGTGACCTTAAGAGAGAGGTTCCACTGAGGGCGAGTTTAATGGAGAGGTTCCACTGAGGGTGACCTTAATAGAGAGGTTCCATTGAGGGCGAGTTTAATGGAAAGGTTACACCGAGGGTGACCTTAAGAGAGAGGTTCCACTGAGGGCGAGTTTAATGGAGAGGTTCCACTGAGGGTGACCTTAATAGAGAGGTTCCACTGAGGGCGAGTTTAATGGAGAGGTTCCACTAAGGGTGACCTTAATAGAGAGGTTCCACTGAGGGCGAGTTTAATGGAAAGGTTCCACCGAGGGTGACCTTAAGAGAGAGGTTCCACTGAGGGCGAGTTTAATGGAGAGGTTCCCCCGAGGGTGACCTTAATAGAGAGGTTCCACCGAGGGTGAGCTTAATAGAGAGTTTCCACCAAGGGTGACCCTAATAAAGAGGTTCCACCGAGGACAACCTTAATAGAGAGGTTCCACCGAGGGTGACCTTAATAGAGAGGTTCTACATTACTTATTTCAAGAGTTACCTGTAAATGTTCTCATACCGCAGGTTGATTTTGAGAATATAATCCTATCTTTCAGTGTATAAATGTGTCGGCAGTGTTTAGGAATGTAATGTAAATTACAATTGTCCTATAGAAACACAATGAAGTTTGTCAGTATGTTGTGTTAACAGTAACACGTTTATGTGTGTGTGTTACAACAGGAGATTGTAATGTGTTGTGTTAACATGTCTATATGTATTAACATGTCTATTCGTGTATTGCAACAAAAGATTGTGATGTTGTGTTAACACATCTATTTGTGTTACAACAGGAGATAGTGCTGGATTGTGTTGACACGTCTGTGAGTACGTTACAATAGGGGATCGTGGTGTGGTGTGTTAACAAGTCTACATGTCTGTTATGACAGGAGATAGTGCTGGATTGTGTTGACACGTCTGTGAGTACTTTACAATAGAGGACCGTGGTGTGGTGTGTTAACAAGTCTACATGTCTGTTATGACAGGAGATAGTGCTGGATTGTGTTGACACGTCTGTGAGTACGTTACAATAGGGGATCGTGGTGTGGTGTGTTAACAAGTCTACATGTCTGTTATGACAGGAGATAGTGCTGGATTGTGTTGACACGTCTGTGAGTACGTTACAATAGGGGATCGTGGTGTGGTGTGTTAACAAGTCTACATGTCTGTTATGACAGGAGATAGTGCTGGATTGTGTTGACATGTCTGTGAGTACGTTACAATAGGGGATCGTGGTGTGTTAACAAGTCTGTATGTGTGTTACGACAGGAGATTGTGGTTGGCAGTAACATGGACAAGATCTACATAGTGATGGACTATGTAGAACACGACCTCAAGAGTCTCATGGAAACTATGAAGGACCCATTCATGATTGGTAAGTCGTGCAGTATATAGGTGTATAACCAGGGCTTGCTGCTGATAGTTCTAGTACTACCTAGTGTTATATATGCTACCTAGTGTTATATATGCTACCTAGTATTATATATGCTACCTAGTGTTATATATGCTACCTAGTGTTATATATGCTACCTAGTGTTATATATGCTACCTAGTGTTATATATGCTACCTAGTGTTATATATGCTACCTAGTGTTATATATGCTACCTAGGTTATATATGCTACCTAGTATTATATATGCTACCTAGTGTTATATATGCTACCTAGTGTTATATATGCTACCTAGTATTATATATGCTACCTAGTGTTATATATGCTACCTACTGTTATATATGCTACCTAGTGTTATATATGCTACCTAGTGGTATCTACTACCAGTGTCAGTCGATTTGTGTACAGGTCACATCACTCCACTGGTTACCGCCATCAAAGAACATTTGTAGATACCCATTAATTCTGTGGTACACATTGAGGCTACCAGTGAGTTATATGTATTAGTGAATAGTTCTTCAGTGTAGATATAAGTGTTACCTATCTAACATTTAAGCCATTAGTTAATTAACATTTTATTGGTACAATGTTTTAGTTACCCAGCTTTGTACAGGTAAAAAGACATTTTCAAGGTATAGCCATATCTATGCCAGGAAAAATCCCCAAATTCAATCTTAGAGTGTGATCCACACATTTTGTGCATCCATCCTCAAATCTATTGCACTGGCATCTAGCCTATTTTGTACACAATAATATTATTCTTGGTATAATTCTGAAACCAAATATTTACCCATCCTCAACATATACATATGGCCCACCAACACAATCCATTGCATTTCAGAGTCAGCGTGGCCAACCCCTGGATAAATAATGACCACTCACATCAATGTCTCTATACGTCAAGACCTTGGTCTAGATTAAACCCAACAGTTGATACATTTGTAATGCTTATATCACACTTCAATATAACATGTTTTCATAATTCCTAGCAGTATTTTGCTTTGCCACTTGCCACCATGTTGCATTCACATACAAACTGCAATACCATGAACACTATTCAAAATGATTTATGTGACATGTTGTGTGAGTGACATGTGAGGTGATGACATGTGTGATTGACAGGTGAGGTATGACATATTGTGTGATTGACAGGTGAGATATGAAATGTATGATTGACAGGTGGGGTGATGACATGTGATTGACAGGTGAGGTGATGACATGTTGTGTGATTGACAGGTGAGGTATGAAATGTTGCATGATTGACAGGTGAGGTGATGACATGTGTGATTGACAAGTAAGGTGATGACATGTCTGATTGAGAGGTGAGATATGATATGTTGTGTGATTGACAGGTGAGGTATGACATGTATGATTGACAGGTGAAGTGATGACATCTGTGATTGACAAGTGAGGAGATGACATGTTGTGTGATTGACAGGTGAGGTATGAAATGTTGTATGATTGACAGGTGAGGCGATGACATGTGTGATTGACAAGTGAGGTGATGATATGTGTGATTGACAAGTAAGGTGATGACATGTGTGATTGACAGGTGATGTGATGACATGTGTGATTGACAGGTGAGGTATGACATGTTGTGTGAATGACAAGTGAGGTGATGATATGTGTGATTGACAAGTAAGGTGATGACATGTTGTGTGATTGACAGGTGAGGTATGAAATGTTGTATGATTGACAGGTGAGGTGATGACATGTGTGATTGACAAGTAAGGTGATGACATGTCTGATTGAGAGGTGAGATATGATATGTTGTGTGATTGACAGGTGAGGTATGACATGTATGATTGACAGGTGAAGTGATGACATCTGTGATTGACAAGTGAGGAGATGACATGTTGTGTGATTGACAGGTGAGGTATGAAATGTTGTATGGTTGACAGGTGAGGCGATGACATGTGTGATTGACAAGTGAGGTGATGATATGTGTGATTGACAAGTAAGGTGATGACATGTGTGATTGACAGGTGATGTGATGACATGTGTGATTGACAGGTGAGGTATGACATGTTGTGTGAATGACAAGTGAGGTGATGATATGTGTGATTGACAAGTAAGGTGATGACATGTTGTGTGATTGACAGGTGAGGTATGAAATGTTGTATGATTGACAGGTGAGGTGATGACATGTGTGATTGACAAGTGAGGTGATGATATGTGTGATTGACAAGTAAGGTGATGACATGTTGTGTGATTGACAGGTGAGGTGATGACATGTGTGATTGACAGGTGAGGTATGACATGTTGTGTGATTGACAGGTGAGGTATGAAATGTTGTGTGATTGACAGGTGAATAGGGTGGTCCTTATTTCTGAAGTTTTGATATGTCATATTCTTACCCTCTGATTTTGTTCCAATATATAAAATAACATTTCTCACAAAATATGAGCACATTTGAACAATATTTAGAGGTAGCTCAATGATGTTGAAGTTTAGGATATTTCCTAAGCGGCAGCCAACATATAATTAGGGCAGGTTGCATTGATAATAATATGAAACTGAGATTCAGAACATATTTTGTGCATGCTCTTATCCTAAACATTGTATATACCATGTATACATGTATCAGTTCATGATCATGACATGCTCAATAGACAATACACCCCCTCCCCCCCCCCCCCCCGACAGACTGCACTGCAGACATCAGACTTGCATACATGCTCAGACGTGAGTAGAGAATCCAGATGGAAAATTATGACTCAGTTCTGCTGACTGATGAGTGCTGATTTAAAATGCTGGTATTGTTTCTTTGCTGAAAGATTTGTTTAGTACGATCAGATATCAGATCTGGCAACAACAACTAGATCTCAGGACCGAGTATACCTCAGATCGTATGGCACACATACACCACCATATCAAACCTATGAAAATCATAAGGCAGTCAGTCATCTGATGCAACAATAACGGAGATAGCCAAGTTATGGCAGAAACCGAGAATTCCAATGAAAGATCATCAAAACTGTGAAACAAAATTAGAGAAGACTTGAAAATTGGTGTCTGCTTAAGAAGAACAAGGAGCACAGCAAGCTAACGAGAGTGCCATCTACTCTACCCTCGATGATCTCTTTGATGTCGCTCATGCCAATGCTCTTGACATCATGAAAATCGCTGAAGACAGGGACTTCTTGCTGGTGCAGCGTGAGAAATGAAGGCGCGGGTCAATGGCAGGTGCTGACAATACGTTGTTTGCAAAGGAGAAGCGGATGGCAGATAGACGGGATCGCATGCTTGCAGCAGCTCATCAGCTGACGATAATGACGACGACCACGATGCAGCTAAGCAGGAGATTGAAAAAAAAAAAATTGAACAAAGGACAAAGGTATCAGACTGCAAAGCAACATTTGTCATTGCTGAAACAGCCAACAGTATGGGTCAAAATCTTGACAGCCTTGCCCTTAACAGATCGTCGATTTGCTGAATGAGAATAACAAATCGTGTTCAGCAAGCAGCAAATCTCAAGGCAGAGTTTCGAGGTCAGGTGCCCCTGGTTATGCACTGGGACGGCAAACTTGATTTGACAGGCAAAGAAAAGGTTGATTGGTTCCCGATACTTGTCTCTGGTAAAGGAGTTTCTCAGTTGCTCAATGTCACCAAACTTCCATCTAGAACAGGCGAAGCCCAGGCTGCAGCAGTCTTCAAAGCCCAGGCTGCAGCAGTCTTCAAAGCCCAGGCTGCAGCAGTCTTCAAAGCCCAGGCTGCAGCAGTCTTCAAAGCCCAGGCTGCAGCAGTCTTCAAAGCCCAGGCTGCAGCAGTCTTCAAAGCCCAGGCTGCTGCAGTCTTCAAAGCCTGAACTTTGAGGCATTTGAGCTACCCCCTAGATATAAATATTTTGTCGTTTCTCTTTGTCTCTCGAGTCTTTTTTATCATCAGGAACAATTCTGGGGGTAAGAGCATGAGAAATATAATTTCAATTTTTTTCTGATTTTTAAGAACCACCCTACAGGTGAGGTGATGACATGTTGTGTGATTGACAGGTGAGGTGAAGACTCTGATGATCCAGCTATTGCGAGGCGTAGCTCATCTGCATGATAACTGGATCATACACCGCGACCTGAAGACATCCAATCTCCTGCTCAGTCACAAGGGCATTCTGAAGGTGGGTGGTCACTGGGACTTATGTACTGTTTGGTTAATTTCACAGTGATTAAAATGAGCTCACATGGAGTAACGTGAATGTGTCATTTTTCATCTGTTTCTAAACATTTTGATATCTGTGATCAAGCTAGCTTATGTATATTAAGCTACTTCTAGATGCTTTACATCTTGGGTGTCAAACTTTCAGGGCTTCATCTACGGCCCCAGGGAGGACTCGTAACACTTTTGACTTTTATGAAATTCAGGATGTTAGCTGATTGTTTGCAACATAATGCATCTTTTTACAATTGTTAAAACTTGCGTAAACCATGCTCAGCTAATCAGTGGACAGTTTTGTAGCTTGGAATAATTGTAGAAAACACACATTTCAAACAATAGTTCCAAATTGTGTAATCTTCATCAAATGTCCGATATGAATACTTTGTAAAAACATCCCCTGTGTATGTCTGTGTGGCGCCATCAGGAGGACTGGCATGTCTGTGTATGTCTGTGTAGCGCCATCAGGAGGACTGGCATGTCTGTGTATGTCTGTGTAGCGCCATCAGGAGGACTGGCATGTCTGTGTATGTCTGTGTAGCGCCATCAGGAGGACTGGCATGTCTGTGTATGTCTGTGTGGCGCCAACAGGATGACTGGCATGTCTGTATGTCTGTGTAGCGCCATCAGGATGACTGGCATGTCTGTGTATCTCTGTGTAACGCCATCAGGAAGACTGGCATGTTTGTGTATGTCTGTGTGGCACCATCAGGACGACTGGCATGTCTGTGTATGTCTGTGTGGCACCATCAGGATGACTGGCATGTCTGTGTATGTCTGTGTAGCGCCATCAGGATTACTGGCATGTCTGTGTGGCACCATCAGGATGACAGGCATGCCTGTGTATGTCTGTGTATCGCCATCAGGATGACTGGCATGTCTGTGTATATCTGTGTAACACCATCACGAGGACTGGCATGTCTGTGTATGTCTGTGTAGCGCCATCAGGAGGACTGGCATGTCTGTGTTTGTCTATGTAGCGCCATCAGGAGGACTGGCATGTCTGTGTAGCGCCATCAGGACGACTGGCATGTCTGTGTATGTCTGTGTAGCGCCATCAGGAGGACTGGCATGTCTGTGTATGTCTGTTTAGCGCCATCAGGAGGACTGGCATGTCTGTGTATGTCTGTGTAGCACCATCAGGAGGACTGGCATGTTTGTGTATGTCTGTGTAGTGCCATCAGGAGGACTGGCATGTCTGTGTATGTCTGTGTAGCGCCATCAGGAGGACTGGCATGTCTGTGTATGTCTGTGTAGCGCCATCAGGAGGACTGGCCTGTCTGTGCTAGTGTACCTAATACTGTATACATGTTTGGCGTGTAACAGATTGGAGACTTTGGCTTGGCAAGGGAATATGGCTCCCCTCTCAGACACTACACCCCTATTGTTGTCACCCTGTGGTATCGCGCCCCAGAGCTCTTACTAGGCACCAAGGTAGGTGAACAACCCCAGTGGGGAAGAGTGTCGTATTCCCCTCGCTCTCTAGTGTCTAAGGTAGGTGAACAACCCCAGTGGGGGAGAGTGTCGTATTCCCCTCGCTCTCTAGTGTCTAAGGTAGGTGAACAACCCCAGTGGGGGAGAGTGTCGTATTCCCCTCGCTCTCTAGTGTCTAAGGTAGGTGAACAACCCCAGTGGGGAAGAGTGTCGTATTCCCCTCGCTCTCTAGTGTCTAAGGTAGGTGAACAACCCCAGTGGGGGAGAGTGTCGTATTCCCCTCCCTCTCTAGTGTCTAAGGTAGGTGAACAACCCCAGTGGGGAAGAGTGTCGTATTCCCCTCGCTCTCTAGTGTATAAGGTAGGTGAACAACCCCAGTGGGGGAGAGTGTCGTATTCCCCTCGCTCTCTAGTGTCTAAGGTAGGTGAACAACCCCAGTGGGGGAGAGTGTCCGTATTCCCCTCGCTCTCTAGTGTCTAAGGTAGGTGAACAACCCCAGTGGGGAAGAGTGTCGTATTCCCCTCGCTCTCTAGTGTCTAAGGTAGGTGAACAACCCCAGTGGGGAAGAGTGTCGTATTCCCCTCGCTCTCTAGTGTCTAAGGTAGGTGAACAACCCCAGTGGGGGAGAGTGTCGTATTCCCCTCACTCTAGTGTCTAAGCATTTTCATGAGATTATCATCCACAGCTACAATAACCCCAAGTAGAGATATTGGCCTATTGAAAGTCAACAATTCGTCTTCTACATGTAGTTATGTTGTATCTGATGCTTGGTGCGGCAATAGAGAAATCTCCTGTTCCAACATTTATCTTGACTTCTAATTCTAATTATTTACGTCGTAAGGAGCCACTGTTGGCTATGGTTTATGGCAGGGTGGGTGCGTATGGTGTTATTGAGTGTTTGAGCCGCAGGATAGGCGGCTGAAATCGTTTATGGTCTCAGCCTGGACCTGCGACTCGTTTAGTTTATTCCAGTGTACTATTGTCTTGACAAAGTATGAGTTTTTGAATTGGTCGGTGTGGGATGCAGGTACTGTATAGCACCTGGTGTTATTAGTTGTTAGGTGTTGTACAAAGTTTGAGGATACGTGATCTGAAAAATGTTTGGGTTGGATGCGTCTTTTATTTATTCTTTGTCGCAGGTCCCGACGTCTGCTTTGTAGGGTATTGAGTTTTAGGTCTATTAATATGTTTGTGATGACCTTTTGAGTTACCTTATTTATTAAGATTCTGGGACTTGCTGCATTGGTATCTTGTATTATTGTATCTACTTTTTGAAGGTCTACAACTGCCCTAATGGAATAATCTTAGCATCCATAGATCACTCAAGATAGGCCTTTGGGAATACTAGTAATACTAATATGTATAAAGTTATTGTAACCCATTACCTAGGCACATACTGCAGATTTGTGTGTACATATTGTAGCTCTACAGCACACCCATAGATCTCTGGTCTGTTGGGGCGATCTTTGCCGAGTTCCTAACGAGAAAGCCTCTCTTCCCTGGCAAGTCTGAGATTGACGAACTCAACAGGATATTCAAGGTAGGTGAATGGGTGGATATGATAACTGAAACTTTGAAATTGGGCATTTTCCATCATATTTTATCTTCTAATGTAATGATGTTCTCCCAAAGAAAAATTCAATTCTGCATGCAGTAGCATAGTTGTAGAAAAATGTACCACGCCAATTCTGCATGCAGTAGCATAGTTGTAGAAAAATGTACTACGTCATTTCTGCATGCAGTAGCATTGTTGAAGAAAAATGTACCATGTCAATTATGCATGCAGTAGCATAGTTGTAGAAAAATGTACCAGGTCAATTCTCCATGCAGTAGCATAGTTGTACAAAAATGTACCACGTCAATTCTGCATGCAGTAGCATAGTTGTAGAAAAATGTACCAGGTCAATTCTGCATGCAGTAGCATAGTTGTAGAAAAATGTACCACGCCAATTCTGCATGCAGTAGCATAGTTGTAGACAAATGTACCACGTCAATTCTGCATGCAGTAGCATAGTTGTAGAAAAATGTACCACGTCAATTCTGCATGCAGTAGCATAGTTGTAGAAAAATGTACCACGTCAATTCTGCATGCAGTAGCATAGTTATAGAAAAATGTACCACGTAAATTCTGCATGCAGTAGCATAGTTGTAGAAAAATATACCACGTCAATTCTGCATGCAGTAGCATAGTTGTAGAAAAATGTACCACGTCAATTCTGCATGCAGTAGCATAGTTGTAGAAAAATGTACTACATAATTTCTGCATGCAGTAGCATTGTTGAAGAAAAATGTACCACGTCAATTCTGCATGCAGTAGCATAGTTGTAGAAAAATGTACCAGGTCAATTCTGCATGCAGTAGCATAGTTGTAGAAAAATGTACCACGTCAATTCTGCATGCAGTAGCATAGTTATAGAAAAATGTACCAGGTCAATTCTGCATGCAGTAGCATAGTTGTAGAAAAATGTACCACGTCAATTCTGCATGCAGTAGCATAGTTGTAGAAAAATGTACCACGTCAATTCTGCATGCAGTAGCATAGTTGTAGAAAAATGTACCACGTCAATTCTGCATGCAGTAGCATAGTTGTAGAAAAATGCACCACATCAATTCTGCATTCAGTAGCATAGTTGTAGAAAAATGTACCACGTCAATTCTGCATGCAGTAGCATAGTTGTAGAAAAGTGTACCACGCCAATTCTGCATGCAGTAGCATAGTTGTAGAAAAATGTACCAGGTCAATTCTGCATGCAGTAGTATAGTTGTAGAAAAATGTATCACGTCAATTCTGCATGCAGTAGCATAGTTGTAGAAAAATGTACCATGCCAATTCTGCATGCAGTAGCATAGTTGTAGAAAAATGTACCACATCAATTCTGCATGCAGTAGCATAGTTGTAGAAAAATGTGTAGCATAGTTGTAGAAAAATGTACCACGTCAATTCTGCATGCAGTAGCATAGTTGTAGAAAAATGTACCACATCAATTCTGCATGCAGTAGCATAGTTGTAGAAAAATGTACCACATCAATTCTGCATGCAGTAGCATAGTTGTAGAAAAATGTACCACGTCAATTCTGCATGCAGTAGCATAGTTGTAGAAAAATGTACCACATCAATTCTGCATGCAGTAGCATAGTTGTAGAAAAATGTACCACACCAATTCTGCATGCAGTAGCATAGTTGTAGAAAAATGTACCACGTCAATTCTGCATGCAGTAGCATAGTTGTAGAAAAATGTACCACATCAATTCTGCATGCAGTAGCATAGTTGTAGAAAAATGTACCACACCAATTCTGCATGCAGTAGCATAGTTGTAGAAAAATGTACCACGTCAATTCTGCATGCAGTAGCATAGTTGTAGAAAAATGTATCACGTCAATTCTGCATGCAGTAGCATAGTTGTAGAAAAATGTACCACGTCAATTCTGCATGCAGTAGCATAAAGTATCCATTGAACTCCTTTTGCTTCTGTTTCATTTTGTTCATTCCACGTTGCTTCAGTTCCTTCACCTGTACAAGTGAATACCTGGCTACAGACATTAATGGATGTATGTGCACAAATATTTTTGTGCAGTAATTGCAGCATGGCTGAATGCTTCCTAGAGAAGTCGAGATGGTGTTCAGATGAACAGGCCTGGCATGGGGTAAAGTGTAAGACACTTTGAGCAGTCCTAAGGACTGGATACTGCACAATGTAACAACCTCCTCTTCTTTTATTGTGTACAAGGAATAGCACGATGTTTACTTTTGTGTGTGACAGGAACTGGGCACCCCGAATGAAGACATCTGGGCTGGGGTGAGCCAGCTGCCGGCCATGAAGAAGTGTACTTTCACCGAGTACCCGTACAACCAGCTACGTAATCGCTTCGGCTCCCTGCTCACTGACAAGGGCTTCGACTGCTTGAACAGGTGAGGTGTTATCACCTCAAACTACCTTTACAAGGAGCCAGTCTCTTCCTGGTTTTTAGTCCTTTGGCCGAAGGTCCAAGGGACTATTGCCATCACTCTGCGTCCGCCGTCTGCCGTTAGCTGCCGTATCTCAGAAACCGTTCAACAACTTTTTCTCTAATTTTGCATAGACATATCTTAGGGCACTGCCACTATGCATGAGAAACCTGTATTTGATTGAATCATTTTAAGGGCTCCCTAGGGCCTCCAAGGACCCCAAAACTTGTTTTTCAAATTTTGCATAGACATTCCATAGGTTAGTGTCACTGTACACAATAAATCTGTATTTGATTTAATCATTCTAAGGGCACCTAATGACTCCCCAAAAAAGACCCCAAAATTGGTAAATTTTCACATTTTGCCTATTTTTTTAAAAACTGTTCATTAACTTTTTCTCTAATTTTGCATAGACATGTTATGTGGCAGTGCAACTGTACACAAGAAATCTGTATTTGATTGAATCATTCTAAGGGCACCAAAGGTCCCCTAAAATGCTAAATTTGCTAACTAAACTGTCTGCTGCAGCAGATGATCTATCATGCTAACAGACCTTTTGTTCAACTAATCCCTTTCACAGAAAATCTGTCACACCTCACTGTGGCTGCCTGACAGGTGTGACTAATCTGTAATTGGACACTGGCAGAGGCTTGCCTCAACTGACAGAGCCCACTAGAGTAGTAGATTTGTGTAATGTGCCAGAAACTGCCTGGCCCACTGTCCACTCTGCTTTGTATCATTGAGGCCTTGACTAATATTTAATTGGTCACACACAGCCAGAGCAGACAAGCTTGTGTCAACAGACAGCATTAAGCCACTAGACCCCTGTTAAGCTGGACAGTTCCCTGTAGGTTTTAAACTGTGTCAAACAGTGAGTCTACCTTTTGCTCTCAAATAATCTGTCCTCTTAGTTTTACACATAAAGACATAATCTGGCATAACTTGATAAATTTTTGTAGCAGCACAGTCATACTTCCAGTGTATCATTGCAACATAACATACATACTGTGTGCCACATTTGAATGTCATGCATGTAATATTTCCATGCAATCCATTTGCATATGTAATGTAAAACTTCAACAGCCGTTTTCTTCATTTTCACTTTTTGACCCCTACCATGTTCAATGCTCCATAACTTCGCCAATTTTTGTAGCAGTCGTAATTTTTGAAACCATGTAAAAGCACCATACCCAACATTTACAAGAATGTAAGAAAACAATGTTACAATTTTTTCAACTTATCACTCATTTGGTCAGCCGGGGTCACATATAGACGTATTAGTCCAAAGGACTTCAGGGCCACTTGGCCCATTTTTTTATTTATTAATTAATATAATGTTCTTAAGACTATGATAAATATGTTGAATGTATACTGCCTGCCAAATTATGTTTACTTACTTTAGTAAGCCTGTAACAATGTTTGCAGTGTAAAAGTTTACAACTTGAAATACTTTCAAACATCCAGTTTCAAGACAAGCTTTATTGGTAATAGAGCTATGAGGGTTGAGTTAACCGCAGTATCTTTTGATGTTTTAACATGACCCATTTTTACACTTTCAAAACATCAGACTTCCTGTTACAAATTACTATGCCTACTAAGTTCAGGTAGAGAAACTGACTGGCTCCTTTTAAACCTCAAACAATTGAAGCTGGCTGCGGCTACAACCAAACAGTGATCACTGATTGACCATCTGCGAAGCCAATGTAGATATAAATTATAATAATAAAATTACTTCTTTGACGGCGACATCCTGGAATTTTAGATGACTGCAAAATGAAACTATATTTCCTGGTGATTTAACGCTAACAGGAAGTGAATTTCTCAGTGTAGGTGCGGCAACCAAGAAGGCTCGAGTTCCAAGCACAGCTCTTAACTCTGGGAGTAGAAACGTAATTATAACTAGACAACTGAAGCTATCTCTTACAAGAGTGAGCTTTGAATGTAGATATCGTATGCCGGTTGTTTGGATGAAAAGGTGTGATAGGTCATTGTATATATCTTGACAAGAATGTGATATCGCACAGGGAGCCTCATCTTGATGGTTGTTTCAGGTTCCTCACGTACAACCCCGATCGTCGGATCACTGCTGATGAGGCCCTCAAACATGAGT
Source organism: Paraescarpia echinospica (assembly GCA_020002185.1). Taxonomy (NCBI): domain Eukaryota; kingdom Metazoa; phylum Annelida; class Polychaeta; order Sabellida; family Siboglinidae; genus Paraescarpia; species Paraescarpia echinospica. Next base: position 3,639,321 of record CM034537.1, on the reverse strand, counting down.
ACTTCCATGAGTCGCCCCTCCCCATAGACCCATCCATGTTCCCCACATGGCCTGCCAAAAGTGAACAACCCGCCCGTGTCCATGGTAACACGCCCAAACCCCCGTCGGGCGGCAAGGCCTACGCCAAACTCATGGTGAGTAATCTATTAATCCTACTGTTCATGGATCCCAAATTTTACTTCAGTGCATTACAATAACAATGTTTGCTTTGACATTGTTTTTGAAAAGTTCAATGTGTGTAACGAGAGCAGTCCTGTGCCAGAACTTAGAAGTAGGCGGGTATAGGACTTGGTCAGAAGTAGGCATTGCTACTAAGGTAGCTTGCACTAATAATAAATTTATGTTTAACATTCAAATTGTTGGAATTCATAGTAGAACATAGATTGAATAACTTGTGTAATTATTTGCAGAAAAACATTATAAAAAACAAGAACAGCACAGAAACTAAAACCCGGTTACTTCTGGTATGGGAGCACAATTCATGTGTCATGGGATGCAGTTCATGTGTCACGGGATGCAGTTCATGTGTCACGGGACGCAGTTCATGTGTCACGGGACGCAGTTCATGTGTCACGGGACGCAGTTCATGGGTCACGGGACGCAGTACATGGGTCACGGGGCCACAGTTCATGAGTCGCGGGGGCACAGTTCATGGGTCGCGGTGGTACAGTTCATGGGTCAAAGGGGTACAGTTCATGGGTCACAGGGGCACAGTTCATGGATCATGGGGGCACAGTTCATGCGTCATGGGGGCACAGTTCATGTACCCTGGCAATAACACTTTTGGCCCATTACACTGGTTATATGGCACTTTATAAATTTGAGTACTAATAAAAAATGCTGTTCCTTGCAGGACGAGGATGATGACAGCCGCTACCAGGGCTTCCATCTCGTCCATGCTACCAAGGGCGTCGCAGCCTCCGGACCAGGCTTTGCTCTCAAGTTCTAAACTCACCCTGGCGTTGAACTCTTGCAGAAGGTCTAGAGACGACCACTTTCAGGAAACTCAGTTAGGTAGAGACATTGTCAAACCAACAACTTTATGTACAGCTGTACTGAATATACTGACCCTAATAGAAGAGGTGTCATCATTAGGGATATATAAAATAGTGTCCCTAAAAGAGATTTGGGGCTTACATGTGGATGTTACATGTACAATGTGACACAAAGCCATCATTGTAGACGTTGCAATACACTTGATAGGTGGCAGTGTTAATAGAATGGTCATCCTAAACAGAATGTTTAGAATTTATATTAGTTTTTCTTATGTCACAAGTGCATGTCTAAGCATTGTTTCTGATGCATCCCACAATGTCAGCACAGACCAGATGTGACGCACAGTGCAAAGAGATGTACTATTAATTTTTGTTACTTTGCATTTTACTGTGCTCTACTGTTGTGCAACATGGAGCAGCTGGGTCTGATGTACAGACCCAGAGTCTATGTTATTTCTATATGATTAAACTGTGAAGTTTCATGGTTAGGTGATATCTTGGTTGAGATATTGTGGAGTTATTAAATGTTCAAGTGGCTCTTGGTCACAGTGCTGACAGTGCTGACAGTGCTGACAGTGATTGTTGACTGCTGGAAGAAAAGCATTGTAAATAAACTTTCACTGCACTGCCAACGTGTCTAATCTGGTGTTCGTTACTAGCCAAAGTATATACATTTATCAACCTAGAAACCTGACTTAATCTCTTATTTATGTCCATAGTGGTTGAGTGATGCAGCTTTGCCCTGAGAAAGATACTTTCTACATAAATCCGTGTCTATGCTAATGGACATCTAAAAATTCACTCTCAGGGAGTGGTCCCCAAGCTCTCTGGAATGTCACTCATCCTCCAATAATTTGCATTACAATCTGACCCTCATTTTGTACAACAAATTCTTTGGCATCATTCTGAACACTGAAAATTGACCCACCTTCAAATCTCGAGCACATACCGAGCTCACCCACCCTAAAAACTCTCGTAGATTTGTCCAGTTCATCACCTAGAAGACATCAGTAGTGCTCATTTGGTGTAGTGTCCAGCATAATACTGCTACCTCTGAATGTCCGCCCCCTGGGAAGGCACTGTTGCTCTCCTCCTTGTTCCCTGCTGTACAGAGGTGAGGGTCAGGTACAGTAAAGCTGAACCACTCTCTGTGTCTTTTCTTTCCACAGTTTTCTGTCCATCGCTCCCTCTCTCCATCTTTCATCCTCCCCCGATCTTCTCATGTTCCTCCTCACGCAGTCCTCCCATCTCAGCTGTGGCCTTCCTCTTTTTCTGTGTACTAACTAAATATTAATTAGGCTTTTACCAAGCGACACCGACCAACAAGTCTCGTTATATTATCCAAAGCTTATCAGTAAATCAACGGTCACATTGACCTGTCTGGCCTTAGTGGCAGTTCGATACATTGCACTT
>CM034537.1:3431239-3635913 GCA_020002185.1 Paraescarpia echinospica | reverse complement strand
AAGAAGACAGAAGGGAGTGGTAGAAGAAGAAGACAGAAGGGAGTGGTAGAAGAAGAAGACAGAAGGGAGTGGTAGAAGAAGAAGACAGAAGGGAGTGGTAGAAGAAGACAGAAGGGAGTGGTAGAAGAAGAAGACAGAAGGGAGTGGTAGAAGAAGACAGAAGGGAGTGGTAGAAGAAGAAGATAGAAGGGAGTGGTAGAAGAAGACAGAAGGGAGTGGTAGAAGAAGACAGAAGGGAGTGGTAGAAGAAGACAGAAGGGAGAGGTAGAAGAAGACAGAAGGGAGTGGTAGAAGAAGACAGAAGGGAGTGGTAGAAGAAGACAGAAGGGAGTGGTAGAAGAAGACAGAAGGGAGAGGTAGAAGAAGACAGAAGGGAGTGGTAGAAGAAGAAGATAGAAGGGAGTGGTAGAAGAAGACAGAAGGGAGTGGTAGAAGAAAGACAGAGAAGGGAGGAGAATTAGAAAGAGACAAGAAGGAGATTGGTAGAAGAGACAGGAAAGGGAGTGGTAGAAGAAGACAGAGAAGGGAGTGGTAAGAAGACAGAGAGAAAGGAGTGGTAGAAAGAGAAGACAGAAGGAATTAGTGAGAAGAAGACAGAGAAGGAGTGAGTAGAAAGAAGACAGAAAGAGAGTGGTAGAAGAAGAAGACAGAAGGGAGAGGAAGAAGAAGACAGAAGGGAGTAGTAGAAGAAGACAGAAGGGAGAGGTAGAAGAAGACAGAAGGGAGTGGTAGTTGAAGGAAGACAGATTAAGGAAAGATATTGTCAGGAATGAACACTGAAAAGTCGGGAGTGGACAGTCGGGAGTGGACAGAGTTGATGGTTGGAAGCAACCGGATCAGTATTAATTAAATAAATGGTTCAAATGAAACTGGCTTGTCAATGAAAAACAATAATGCCTGTGATTGACATGAATGGCTGCCACACAAGCTGTTCGCGTACTAAAAGGCACACTTTTGATTATTTCAAAACTGGCAAAAAATTATTTCTCGCTAAGCACCTGTGGGAATGAAGATGGAAGACAAAACAAGACGACAAGACTTCCTCCAAATATGAACTGCACAGACATTCGATACCTTATTTCAGACTACCCCAGGGTACACTGAATATGCCAAATAAAACAATGTGTGGGAAGTCATTAACATACTGAGTAGTTACATTATGTGTATCTAATAAACATAAAAATGTCAATTTCGCCAGACCTGACTTCTTGTCCTTGGCCCTGTACACAACGCCGTAGGTTCCCTCCTCGATGCGGTTGAGACAGTTGAACTCCTCAACGCTGCGACAGCCTTGGATGGCGGGGAAGTACGGGGGCAACTTTGTCTTCATGGGCACGGGGGACAGCGGCGGACTGTCATCTATGTATGTTTCACCGATGTCGTTCTCAGAAGGAGGCTCCGTCTCAGCCTCACTCTCATCCTCTGACTTCTCGTCAAACTTGGATGACATTTTGGGTGCTGTCACAAACATATTATGTTACAATGTGACACAAACACTCCTGTTACAATGTGACACAAAAACGGCAACCCAAAGCTGAGGAGCCACAGAACTGCTAGAAACAATAACATGTTTTCACAAACACTATCACTGTACTAAAGAACGTTTTCAAAATTATACTCAGTCACGTATTTAATTTAGACGTAACTTATGATAAAATGATCATATGACTCGATTTGAATATTCCCATGTTAGGTAGATACTGACCATGTCCGTTGACTTCCTGCTCCTGCTCCTGCTCCTGTTCTTGCTCTCTGCCGCTTTCCTCGCTCTCGTGTTTACTGCTGCGAGAACTCGCCTCCTCACTGCCACTCTCTGCAACACACCACACACATCTAGGTGAATACTTCCCAGAGAAGTTAAGGCGGTGTTCGACTGAACAGGTCTGCCGGGGTGTAAAGTGTAAAGCACTTTGAGCAGTTCAGAAGACTGGATACTGTGCTATATAAGAACTTACCTTTTGTTAACACACCCAGACAACACATCTAGCACATCCAGACAACAGGTCTAACACATCCAAACAAAAGGTCTAACACATCCAGACAACAGGTCTAACACATCCGGACAACAGGACTAATACACCCGGACAACAGGTCTAACACATTCGGACAACAGGTCTAACACATCCGGACAAAAGGTCTAACACATCCGGACAAAAGGTCTAACACATCCGGACAAAAGGTCTAACACACCCGGACAACAGGTCTAACACATCCTGGACAACAGGTCTAAAACATCCCGACAAACAAATCTAATACACCCGGACAATACATCTAATACACCTGCACAACATGTCTAACACACTCATACAACATATCAAACACACGCACAACATATCTAACACACATGCACAACACATCTAACACACGGGTCCTGACAACTAATCTAACATACCCGGACAACATGTTTAATACACCTGGACAACACATCTAACACACACGGACAATATGTCCAACACACCCGGACAACACATCTAACACACCCGGAGAACATGTCTAACACACCCACACAACACAATTAACACACCCGCACAATATCACACTGACTAACTATTTGAGTCTGGCCTATAAAGCAAGCTGACAATTTCTTTCAGGGAAATTTTTCGCATCGCATAAACCAGGTATTTTTATCCCCCAAAAATTTTTTCAGGTTTTTCTAGATTTTATTTATTGTTAGTATTGCTACTAGTCAAACAATACATATTGTGAGAAATATGACAACAAGGTTTGCCTACACACGGAGTCTGACTGGGAGATATCATGAAACCTACCCACTGAGTCTGAGTGGGAGATATGAAACCTACCCACTGAGTCTGACTGGGAGATATCATGAAGCCTACCCACTGAGTCTGACTGGGAGACATCATGAAGCCTACCTGCATAGTCTGACTGGGAGATATCATGAAGCCAACCCACCGAGTCTGACTGGGGGATATCATGAAGCCTATCCTCTGAGACTAACTGAGAGATATCATAAAGCCTACGCACTGAGTCTGACTTGGAGATATCATGAAACCTACCCACTGAGTCTGACTGGGAGATATCATGAAGCCTACCCACTGAGTCTGACTGGGAGATATCATGAAGCCTACCCACTGAGTCTGACTTGGAGATATCATGCAACCTACCCGAGTAGTCAGACTGGGAGATATCATGAAGCCTACCCGCATAGTCTGACTGGGAGATATCATGAAGCCTACCCACATAGTTTAACTGGGAGATATCATGAAGCCTACCAACTGAGTCTGACTGAAAGATATCATGAAGCCTACCCACTGAGTCTGACTGGGAGATATCCTGAAGCCTACCCGCGGAGTCTGACTCTGAGTCGTTGCTGTCGGAGCTGTCATCAGAGCTCGAGTGAGCCTCGCTGTCGTGGCGGTGCTCCTCCTCGCCCTCTGACTCTGCTCTGGCTGTCTCCGTGGCGACGACCTCCTCCGGAGCTTCCTCACCGTGGTGCTCCTCCTCCGACTCAAAGTCTGCATCGTCCTCTACAGGAGGCCGTGGCCGTGGCACTCTGTGCTCACCTACACACAACACATGGATGTTTAAAGTCTGCGTCGTCCTCTACAGGGGGCCATGGCAGTGGCCGTGGCGTTCTGAGCTCACCTACACACAACACAAAGATGTTTAAAGTCTGCGTTGTCCTCTACGGGAGGCCGTGGCGTTCTGAGCTCACCTACACACAACACAAGGATGTTTAAAGTCTGCGTTGTCCTCTACGGGAGGCCGTGGCGTTCTGAGCTCACCTACACACAACACAAGGATGTTTAAAGTCTGCGTTGTCCTCTACAGGAGGCCGTGGCGTTCTGAGCTCACCTACACACAACACATGGATGTTTAAAGTCTGCGTCGTCCTCTACAGGAGGCCGTGGCGTTCTGAGCTCACCTACACACAACACATGGATGTTTAAAGTCTGTGTTGTCCTCTACGGGAGGCCGTGGCGTTCTGAGCTCACCTACACACAACACAAGGATGTTTAAAGTCTGCGTTGTCCTCTACGGGAGGCCGTGGCGTTCTGAGCTCACCTACACACAACACATGGATGTTTAAAGTCTGCGTCGTCCTCTACAGGAGGCCGTGGCGTTCTGAGCTCACCTACATACAACACAAGGATGTTTAAAGTCTGCGTCGTCCTCTACAGGGGGCCATGGCAGTGGCCGTGGCGTTCTGAGCTCACCTACACACAACACATGGATGTTTAAAGTCTGCGTCGTCCTCTACAGGAGGCCGTGGCGTTCTGAGCTCACCTACACACAACACATGGATGTTTAAAGTCTGCGTCGTCCTCTACAGGAGGCCGTGGCGTTCTGAGCTCACCTACACACAACACAAGGATGTTTAAAGTCTGCGTCGTCCTCTACGGGAGGCCGTGGCGTTCTGAGCTCACCTACACACAACACAAGGATGTTTAAAGTCTGCGTTGTCCTCTACGGGAGGCCGTGGCGTTCTGAGCTCACCTACACACAACACAAGGATGTTTAAAGTCTGCGTTGTCCTCTACGGGAGGCCGTGGCGTTCTGAGCTCACCTACACACAACACAAGGATGTTTAAAGTCTGCGTTGTCCTCTACGGGAGGCCGTGGCGTTCTGAGCTCACCTACACACAACACAAGGATGTTTAAAGTCTGCGTTGTCCTCTACGGGAGGCCGTGGCGTTCTGAGCTCACCTACACACAACACAAGGATGTTTAAAGTCTGCGTCGTCCTCTACGGGAGGCCGTGGCGTTCTGAGCTCACCTACACACAACACAAGGATGTTTAAAGTCTGCGTTGTCCTCTACGGGAGGCCGTGGCGTTCTGAGCTCACCTACACACAACACATGGATGTTTAAAGTCTGCGTCGTCCTCTACAGGGGGCCATGGCAGTGGCCGTGGCGTTCTGAGCTCACCTACACACAACACATGGATGTTTAAAGTCTGCGTCGTCCTCTACAGGAGGCCGTGGCGTTCTGAGCTCACCTACACACAACACAAGGATGTTTAAAGTCTGCGTCGTCCTCTACGGGAGGCCGTGGCGTTCTGAGCTCACCTACACACAACACAAGGATGTTTAAAGTCTGTGTTGTCCTCTACGGGAGGCAGTGGCGTTCTGAGCTCACCTACACACAACACATGGATGTTTAAAGTCTGCGTCGTCCTCTACAGGAGGCCGTGGCGTTCTGAGCTCACCTACACACAACACAAGGATGTTTAAAGTCTGAGTTGTCCTCTACGGGAGGCCGTGGCAGAGGCCATGACACTCTTGTGCTCACCTACACACAACACATGGATGTTTAAAGTCTGCGTCGTCCTCTAGGAGAGGCCGTGGAGCTCTGAGCTCACCTACACATAACACATGGATGTTTAAAGTCTGCGTCGTCCTCTACGGGAGGCCGTGGAGCTCTGAGCTCACCTACACACAACAAATGGATGTTTAAAGTCTGCGTCGTCCTCTACAGGAGGCCGTGGCGTTCTGAGCTCACCTACACACAACACATGGATGTTTAAAGTCTGCGTCGTCCTCTACGGGAGGCTGTGGAGCTCTGAGCTCACCTACACACAACCCATAGATGTTTAAAGTCTGCGTCGTCCTCAACAGGAGGCCGTGGCGTTCTGAGCTCACCTACACACAACACATGGATGTTTAAAGTCTGCGTCGTCCTCTACGGGAGGCTGTGGTGTTCTGAGCTCACCTACACACAACCCATAGATGTTTAAAGTCTGCGTCGTCCTCTACGGGAGGCCGTGGCAGAGGCCGTGACGCTCTGTGCTCACCTATACACAACCCATAGATGTTTAAAGTCTGCGTCGTCCTCTACGGGAGGCCGTGACGCTCTGTGCTCACCTACACACAACCCATGGATGTTTAAAGTCTGCGTCGTCCTCTACGGGAGGCCGTGGAGGTCTGAGCTCACCTACACATAACACATGGATGTTTAAAGTCTGCGTCGTCCTCTACGGGAGGCCGTGGAGGTCTGAGCTCACCTACACACAACTCATGGATGTTTAAAGTCTGCGTCGTCCTCTACGGGAGGCCGTGGAGGTCTGAGCTCACCTACACATAACACATGGATGTTTAAAGTCTGCGTCGTCCTCTACGGGAGGCCGTGGAGGTCTGAGCTCACCTACACACAACACATGGATGTTTAAAGTCTGTGTTGTCCTCTACAGGAGGCCGTGGAGGTCTGAGCTCACCTACACACAACCCATGGATGTTTAAAGTCTGCGTCGTCCTCTACGGGAGGCCGTGGAGGTCTGAGCTCACCTACACATAACACATGGATGTTTAAAGTCTGCGTCGTCCTCTACGGGAGGCCGTGGAGGTCTGAGTTCACCTACACACAACACATGGATGTTTAAAGTCTGTGTTGTCCTCTACAGGAGGCCGTGGAGGTCTGAGCTCACCTACACACAACCCATGGATGTTTAAAGTCTGCGTCGTCCTCTACGGGAGGCCGTGGAGGTCTGAGCTCACCTACACACAACCCATGGATGTTTAAAGTCTGCGTCGTCCTCTACGGGAGGCCGTGGAGGTCTGAGCTCACCTATACACAACCCATGGATGTTTAAAGTCTGCGTCGTCCTCTACGGGAGGCCGTGACGCTCTGTGCTCACCTACACACAACCCATGGATGTTTAAAGTCTGCGTCGTCCTCTACGGGAGGCCGTGGCGTTCTGAGCTCACCTACACACAACCCATGGATGTTTAAAGTCTGCGTCGTCCTCTACAGGGGGCCGTGGCGTTCTGAGCTCACCTACACACAACACAAGGATGTTTAAAGTCTGCGTCGTCCTCTACGGGAGGCCGTGACGCTCTGTGCTCACCTACACACAACCCATGGATGTTTAAAGTCTGCGTCGTCCTCTACGGGAGGCCGTGACGCTCTGTGCTCACCTACACACAACCCATGGATGTTTAAAGTCTGCGTCGTCCTCTACGGGAGGCCGTGGCGTTCTGAGCTCACCTACACACAACCCATGGATGTTTAAAGTCTGCGTCGTCCTCTACGGGAACTGGCCACCATTTTTTTTATAGCAAAATGGCAGTAATTTTGAGCTAATATTGGCAAATTTGGAAACACAGCCATTCTTTTTTTAGCATAACATATAATTCTTGTAAATCCATGTTCTGTATACATTCTACTGTGAAATGATCAGATCATTTTTCCATATTTATAAACTATTGATGATTTTGTTAAAGTGTTTGATCATTTCACAGAGAAGATTCTGCTGAATGCAACACTGGAAACCTTATTTGTAATGCACCATTACTCCCAAGGATATCCCATTTCCAAATGGAGAAATTTGAGAAAAATTGTTTTGAGAAAATGGCCATCAAAGATAGCATAATGGATTTGATTACTTGATATTGGTTGATCCATAACTAAAGCTCACTTAGAGGTATGTAATTGTCATAGAAGTAAGCAGTATTGATAGTATGTATACAAAGGTATCATAACAACACTATTCCACCTGGAGTGTCTGGCCTTAACTAACATACATACTATTCCTCTGCCTTGCCTCAACAAACCTTCTTTGACAGGTGCTGATCTCTTCCTGTCGTCCTCGCGACTGGAATGTGTACTTCTGTGATTGCCAGAGCGAGGACTTCGACTGCGGTCCTCACGTCTCAACACCTTCCTCTGCTCCCGACCTCGTCGCCGCGGCAACTCTGACGAATAAACACACAGATCACAGTCGCAGCAGATTATACGTCTCTGTTGGTCTTCATTAATACTGAACCTGGGAAATTAAACACACATCTAAGGCACTAGAACTGTCGGAACAGATGATGTACACCTGTGTCTGTCTAACAAGCACTGCATAATACTGCACTGTGAACATAATTATTTGACTCAGTAATTAAACTGAATATGTAAAATTTATTTGTTGTAGGAGTTCCATGTAAGTCCAGGTTAAGGTTAACCTCAATAGTGGTCCTTTCCACATATGTCCGGGTTAACTTCAACCTCAATATTGGTCGTTTCCGCGTATATGTCCGGGTTAAGGTTAATCTCAATAGTGGTCCTTTCCACATATGTCCGGGTTAAGGTTAACCTCAATAGTGGTCTTTTCGACGTATGTCCGGATTAAGGTTAACCTCAATAGTGGTCTTTTCCATGTATGTCCAGGTTAAGGTTAACCTCAATAGTGGTCTTTTCATGTATGTCCGGGTTAAGGTTAACCTCAATAGTGGTCTTTTCATGTATGTCCGGGTTAAGGTTAACCTCAATAGTGGTCTTTTCATGTATGTCCGGGTTAAGGTTAACCTCAATAGTGGTCTTTTCATGTATGTCCGGGTTAAGGTTAACCTCAATAGTGGTCTTTTCATGTATGTCCGGGTTAAGGTTAACCTCAATAGTGGTCTTTTCATGTATGTCCGGGTTAAGGTTAACCTCAATAGTGGTCTTTTCATGTATGTCCGGGTTAAGGTTAACCTCAATAGTGGTCTTTTCATGTATGTCCGGGTTAAGGTTAACCTCAATAGTGGTCTTTTCATGTATGTCCGGGTTAAGGTTAACCTCAATAGTGGTCTTTTCATGTATGTCCGGGTTAAGGTTAACCTCAATAGGGATCTTTTCATGTATGTCCGGGTTAAAGGGGAAATGAAGTGCTTGAACAACCACAGCCCAAACATAAGAATATACCATTTACAGTACATGTCACCATGATTTGACAAGTACAGCGCCACGGTATATTTTAAATAATTTTTCAAACGTAGCTATTATCGGCACAGGGCGTCGCCATCATGCTCCAGGGGCGTGTGGTTGTACATCCGGTTTGATTGGCGAGATGTCTCCCAAAGCTGCATACAGCAATTCGATAGGTGACGCAGCATAGTTCTCAGAAAAACCGACGAAACGCATACAAACACATAAAAATAGAACAATTTAATGCGCTGCGTGGCCTCTGGATATACTATAAGTGTTAGTAAGCAACTTTTCACATACTTCCACACAAGGATTACTATAGAAAAAAACAAGTTATAAATGATGAATTTGGCGTGTTCGCCGGCGCCAAGATTGGCATAAGTCTGCGGTGGTCACTTTCGTACGGCGATTGCAAGCCTAAATACAAAAGTGACGAGCATAAAAAGACATTGAACGTCAAAACATAATTATTGGTTACAGCCACAGGTCCATCTTTGGTCGATTTGTTTACATATAACTATGCACCGATGAAGTAAATGTCAGCGAAATAGACCTGGAAACTCGACATTGTTGCCTTATTTGGAGCGTAAAGCGGCGCGTAGGAAATGAAAGCCAAAACCAGCGCTTGTTGTTGCCAAGGTGACTCAGCACTCACGAGTTCCGTCAGGTATCATTACGACTACAATATAGTCCCACAGTTCTATTTCAAAGTCTGCATATATACAAATATGACGTATGCGAAATTGAAATGTAATATGAAATGTTAATGTAATAAAGTACAAATACGAGTGAATAATATGATATAATTGCTTGTAATCCGCCGATTTAGTTTACAGCAATTCGTGCCGGCGTGTTGCTACGTCTGAATACCGCAACGTCTAGACTACGAGTCTGTTATCGACATAGTTGCTGGTGGGGGAAATAACTTTCAAAATAATTACAAAAATTAATGCCGGCTACTGAAGCCAGTATAACGTTTTGCGAAATAATGTCGTCATGTATTAGTCAACATTAGTCACAGTCCGGACCAAGCCCTGTCAATCATGTATTGTAGGCATTGCCATTGGAATGTATTAATTTAAATAAATAGTTAAATACAAATATTATTGAAGTTGGACTGCTCAAATACTAAAAAATATAACCGCATTTAAATTAATTAATTTAATAAATTATTTAAATCCTGAAAAATACTTGTTTTACGATACAGTCAATAGCATACAACAAAAACTATAGTCATATCTGATATAATTAGTTATTGGCATATTAAGTAGGTTCACATCAGTCAACTAAAGTAGGCCTAATACTAATTTATGTGTCTCAAATATTGGTTTGTAACAATGGATCCCGAATTGATGCTCCAGTTTTGAGGCGACAATTTAGCAAGCATGCTATCATACCAAGTGTTTTCCTAATATAGATTGCATGACTGCAAACACCAATGTATGCTTTTAATAACAAAGACATTGTATATCATTTATTGACTTTTGAATGTAAGCCTAACAAGAAAAAAAGGAAATAACGCCACAGGAAAAAGCCACAAAGATTAATAAATATATATTTTTTATTTACAAAGCTCAAATGTAAAACACATTTGAGTGCACATGCATTTTAATCATAAAAATTAAAGATAACACATATATCCATTAAAAAGAAAACGTTGAAAAAGTCACTTATAAATCGCACTTGTGCTCCAATTTTAATGTATATTTGCAAGATTGTGTCATTTTGTTCATAATATATGCCGGAAGTATCCAAACAACCATAGGGCCTAATACCGAGCACAAGCTTCGAAGGATCCAGCAAAGGATTTAGCACGTGAGATGACATCGTCCCTCATCGTAGTACAAATGTCACTTGTAGTGCTGCCACGCGATCGACTTGTAGTGTCGAAACATGGAAGCCAGTGGTCGTGTCGCCAGTGCGACACTTTGTTGATGCAGTAGTTAATAAAGACAATATTGTTGTTCCATTGAACATTCACCATGACCATGGGTATGCAAAGTTGCCATCGCAGTCCAGCACGCCTTCTCCGACCGACCACGGCAGTTCTGTCACTCTAGACGACCCTTCGGATGTCCCAGTCTCACTATCGCCATCTTCAGACGATTCTGTCTGCAACAGTGAGAAGAGAAACATTGAAACGAGTGATGCAGAATATGTTGTAGCAGGTGACAGCGATATCACTGATGATGACTGAAGCGGTTCTTACACTAATGGGAAAGAGAGAAAGTTTGTCAGTTGTGAAAAAAACATAATTTCACTTTTCTGCACCTGCTAAAACACCAAACTGCAATAAACCACTTGTATCAAAGCCCAGCATCACAGTGACTGGGTTTGCAGTGGTTGTGACCACAGAATGTGGCACTCGCAACCCAAGATTGGTAACATTTATAAGAGTAACTTGTTGACACCAAGCATCCTCTTCCTGACTGGACATTCATTCACTGTGTACAATTTGGTCAACCTACTGAACCTATGCGCCTTGTCACCCCGCCAGTGCTACAACATACAGCGGCATACATACCGCCAGAGATAGAGGACATGCCATTCAGAGGCCACCATGTCAGCTCTGGCTGGACAGAGCGTGGTCGCATTAGGCAATGCAAGATATGACAATCCAGGACACAACGCTATATTTGGCATTTATTTCACCATGGACACTGACAGCCAACTGATCATTGCTCAAGAAACTGCTCAAGTCACAGAGGTCAAGAACAGTTACTGGATGGAAGTGGAAGGCCTGAAACGCTGCTTAGACAACCTGACTGACCATGGGGTGAAGATCATCACATTTACCACTGACATACATCCCAGCATAAGAAAGACTTTGTTAGAGGACTACAAGAAATAAAGGTTGTTGTCTGCCAAGAAAGTTGAGGTTGTCCCTTCGACAGGCAGAATTGCCCACCACCTGTGGTATTGCGCATCAGCTTGTGGTGGTGACCCCCGCTTGATGAAGGAGATGTGGATCTCGCTCCTCCATCACATCAGGAATTCCCATTCATGGACAGCAGGTACATAGTTGTACCGGAAGTGCAGTCATGCAATGTATAAACAACAAGAAGTGAAAACAACACTGTGGCTCACTGAAGGTACAGAAACCTTCACTGTCCAGAAGGTTATACTGGATTGTCGCCTACTGTTTGTTTGATATAGAGAGCGTTACGAAGTGTGTTCACACTGGTGAACTGGAGAGCTTACACACCCTCTTCCTCAAGTATGCACCCAAGTGGAAGAAGCTCAGCCATCTAGGCATCATAGCCCGACTCCACTTGGCCACCATTGACCACAACACAAATACACAGGTAAGGTTTGTGATATTAATAGCATTAACATTTGATGTTACAAAATAATGTATCAGTTGCTTGACAAAGCTGCACACTTTAGAAATCCAGCATTGCATTAGGAAATAATCTGAAATGACTGAAAATCCCCGCCTGTACTCAATAGCAAAACAATGTTAGGAATAGTTTCAAAAATACAATCTCACTGCACAAGAGAAAACATGCAAACAACAGATAAAATAATTATAATTGAGGACATTTGTTTACTGTTACTTGAATTGTTTAATTATATATAAATGGAATTGGAATGGTATGCTTTGGAATTGCTTATTGAAATATAAACTTATCCATATATAATATAATAAATATATAAACATCATTATATATAAATTATAATTGCTTATTGAAATATAAACTTATCCATATATAATATAATAAATATATAAACATCATTATATATAAATTATATATATATATATGATTCAATAATAAATATTTGAATGTATTATGGAATTGGAATTCACTGGAAGTTGAAAAGGATGGCAGAATTCGGAACCGATTAAAATATGACATTAGCCGTTTGATTTCAAGGGAGAGAGCATACACGCAAGATGTTTGGTTTACTTTGTGCATGTTACAGCTATAGCCAGTTATTCTTCAGACATTTCTATTGTTATACTTATTTTATATTTATCATTTGTCCAATCAGCGGGAAATGATGAAAACAGCAAACAAAAAGCTACGGTATCAGCTGCAGTATTCAAAGTCTGATGGGTATGAAGTGAAGAAAGTGATGGCGTCAAAGGACTACAGCTTCCGAGGAGAAATTCTAGAGGGCATTGCAGCTAGATGCACGAGTGGCCCAAAGCTGTGAAGTATGCTCCAAATTGCGACATTGAGTAAGGAGGTAACTCTAGCAGAGCATGCTGGCATCGAAAAACCAGCAAAAGAGGAGGCTGTGGCAAAGCAAAGAACCCGCTTTATGGAAAACTAGTTGTATCCATATCAATTTGGTTTAGTGCCACCAAATTGATACGTCATCCAATTTCAAATGACAATAGATTTCTATGCTTAAATAACATTGTTTGAACATCACTGGCAGAAATAGAGAGTTTTAGGCAAAGTGGATTCTCAATACTGTATAGGGCTTCCTAATGGAAGGAACATCCATTTGAAAGCTTGTATCCTAGTTGTGGTATGCAATGTGTTTTATTATACACTATTCGAGGTAGGGAACTTTGGGTATATGTAATTTACTGGAATAGTTTAACGACGTCCAAACATGTTACTTATAGTGAGTTTATTTCAACAGACCACCATTTCTCAAACATCACACTGAACTGTACATGTATTTGTTCATATGACTCATTGTACACGTTTAATGTGGCTTCTAAGACGTGTGTCACAAAAATGATAAGGGCCATTGCCATTAAAACTGGACTGTTGCCATCAAGTTTAGTAAAAGTAAAGTGCCATCTTACAACAAAATATATATTTTTTGTTTAATTTGTACATTTAGCCAGTATTATTAAAGTGTACTACAAACTAATGAAGCAGCAAAGGATTCAGCTAGAAGATTGTGTTTATATATATTCATACTTCATTGTTAGTATTATATTTGACATTATCACAAACTAACATCTCAAAAAGTACTTAATAATAATAAGAACACTTATATAGTGCCATAAATCTAGATAAATCCATTTGGAGGCACTTGATAGATTTTGAAACTAGTACTACAAGTTTTGAATCTGTATCTTGAATAATAAGTACTTGTTATCTTGACAGATACCCCTAGTGTTGAAACCCACAAATGTGTAAAACTGGAACTGTAATGGAATATTTTTTATGTATTAATTTTGTTGGTCACAATATTTGATCATAATGATGGCCCATATCATCAATAAACGTGTTACTTATTGATGTACTATATGTGCACAGGACTGACACAGACCCAAATTGTAATACAGTTAGATTAAAATGTGTCATATTGTGAAATGAATCAACTGAAAGAAACATTAAAAACTGGTGTGTGAATTTGACTAATGCATTGGCACAGTCTGCCACGTAGTCTTATTTATTTGTGAATTGTTTCTCCATATGAATAAACTGTTGATATATTTCATGTTGGCTTCAGTATTACAAATCAAATTATGAACGGGGACATGCAAGACACTACAGATCACATTGTTGTTGCAAAAAATGGGATAAGAAGGCACCGAGTAATTCATTCTATCTTTTGGTCAATCTAATCTTACTTGTTCAGGGATTTTATTTTCAATGTACACTCACCTGTATAGTGCAATGTCAATAGCTGAAATTTTCATAAACCCCATTCGCTTCTGGATACAGCACAGGCTGGTATAACATGTCTGTTGCCTTTTCCAAATCTCCCCTTGACCATAACGTGAAGTGACAATATGTGGTTAATCGAATCAATCGATATGTTCTGAAAGTAAATTTATTTGCATTAGTTGATAATAAACAACCGTTATCTTCTAATTATTATTATACTGGCACAACTGTGTGTTTTATCAATATCACATCATGAATTCAGTGAATTGGTTCATTTGTTTGTGAAGGGCTGTAATAATTATGATTGTAAGACTATATTTCATGATGTGGTCTTGATAACATACACACATAATATAATATTTTTATTATATTAAAAACTCCACTTAAAATATTTGTGTATCAATAATACATTGCACAATGTCCTGATTATAAATCTATTGTATGGTAGAGTGGAATTTGTCTACATTTTTATATAAATTAAGCAAGTTGCTTGAACACTTTTAAATAGGGAATTAAACAACTGTATAAAAAGGATGCACACGTCCTGTCAAGAATAACAGTATGTTTATTAAGAAAATTATCAAAAATGGTTTGAAGAAAATCATAGACATAGTATTTTACGAAGACAGAATGAACCTGAACATTTGAGGTGGGAACAAGTATAATTGCTCTATTTAAGCCTGAAATAGTTACTGCTAGAATAATTATTCAATACCTGTTGAACTACATAGTACTTACCTACTAGCTATTGGTCGAATCAAGGAAGCTGCACTCAAATCATACAATGACAACAGACCGACTTCCAAATTCCAACACCGCCCTGTTGCCCGTGGCGTTGGTGCAAACCGTTTTGAAGTCGTCATAGACATAGTCGGTAATGCAGGCATCTGTAAGGTCTGTCATACGGTGCTGTACGGCAGCTATCTCCCTACAGCACAGCGACTCGATGTGTGTCGACATTGGCACGCAGTGTCCACACAAACAGCATGCGAAATTATTAAGTCGCGTAACGTCTTCGTCCTCGATAGACCAACTGTCACTGTCCGACTCCCACAACTGACCCGGGGCCGGACATATCAGACCGTGGATCGCACGTACACTGGTGACTTGGTGAAACCCGTATGGTACAGGCCGTTTGTGTGTGTCAACCGTACCAACCGTAATTTCCGAGTGACAAGTCAAACTAGAGTCTTCATCTGCCGTATCCATTTTCTCCAAAGTGATACGGAAGTTTTAAAAATCAGTTTTAATAACTCGTCGAGCTACCAAAATCCTTCATCGTCTTTGTCAACAACAACTGAAAAATAGTCCCGGTATGCGCGCGCATCCAATATTCTGATGTTTGCTTTGAGAGCCCCGCCCCCTTCTGGCAGCGAAAATCCTCGTTCGGGAAGTGCGACGTTAACAATGTTTTCATTGGTTATAAATCGTTGCCATTTAATTTCACCTTTTTATTTCGAACGCGTATACAAATTATTTGTTGACCTATAGAACACCTATCGTGTCTAATAGGTCACCATATCTTTGTTTTCGCACATAAATGTCTACTAATGAAGTAAACCAAAAAACCCCGAAATTTAACATGGATTAGATAGGAGTAAATCAAACCACTCGTTTGGAACAAAGATGGCGATACGCAGTGTTCTATAGCGATGATTTAGGCATCGAACAAAATCGTTTTTTTAGTTTGTCTTATAAATGAGTACGTTTCTGTTACCATTAATGTATACTTATATAGTATACATATCAATATGTAGCATGAAACAGCTGCATTTCATTTCCCCTTTAAGGTTAACCTCAATAGTGGTCTTTTCATGTATGTCCGGATTAAGGTTAACCTCAATAGTGGTCTTTTCCATGTATGTCCGGGTTAAGGTTAACCTCAATAGTGGTCCTTTCCACATATGTCTGGGTTAAGGTTAACCTCAATAGTGGTCCTTTCCACATATGTCCGGGTTAAGGTTAATCTCAATAGTGGTCCTTTCCACGTATGTCCGGGTTAAGGTTGACTTCAATAGCGGTCTTTTCGACGTATGTCCGGATTAAGGTTAACCTCAATAGCGGTCTTTTCGACGTATGTCCGGATTAAGGTTAACCTCAATAGCGGTCTTTTCTACGTATGTCCGGATTAAGGTTAACCTCAATAGTGGTCTTTTCATGTATGTCCGGGTTAAGGTTAACCTCAATAGTGGTCTTTTCATGTATGTCCGGGTTAAGGTTAACCACAATAGTGGTCTTCAAATGTTCTTTCCACCCTCACTGTTCATGCACTGCTGTCTCCACCACCTGTCTCCCCCTCTCTCTTACTCTCCACCACCCGTCTCCCCCTCTCTCTCCACCACCCGTCTCCCCCTCTCTCTCCACCACCAGTCTCCCTCTCTCTCTCTCACTTTCCGCCATCCATCTCCCCCTTTCTCTCTCTCACTCTCCACCACCCGTCTCCCCCTCTCTCTCACTCTCCACCATCCGTCTCCCCCCCCTCTCACTCTTCACCACCCGTCTCCTCCTCTCTCTCACTTTCCACCACCCGTCTCCCGTCTCTCTCACTTTCCACCACCCGTCTCCTCCTCTCTCTCATTTTCCACCACCCGTCTCCCCCAATCTCTCACTCTCCACCACCCGTCTCCCCCTCTCTTTCACTCTCCACCACCCGTCTCCCCCTCTCTCTCACTCTTCACCACCCGTGTCCCCCTTAAATTAAAAAAAATGGCCCTGAAGTCCTTTGGACTAATACGTCTATATGTGATCCCGGCTGACCAAATGAGTGATAAGTCGGAAAAATTGTAACATTGTTTTCTTACATTCTTGTAAAGGTTGGGTAGGGTGCTTTACAGTTTCAAAAATTATGACTGCTACAAAAATTGGCAAAGTTATGGAGCATTGAACATGGCAGGGGTCAAAAAGTGAAAATGAAGAAAACGGCTGTTGAAGTTTTACATTATACAGTCACGCCTCGTTATAACGCGCCCCGTTATAACGCGGATTCGGTTATAACGCGGTCGGTCGTGGACCCCGAATTTCTGCCGCCAGGGGGAAATGGGCGCTATGACAAACTATATTAACACGGTAATAACTGTCAATTGTTTTATGTGAAGTTATCCCCGTCTTTGTCCACGGCATGTGTATGTTGAAAGACTAGTTGGCGGACAATAAATTTAACGTTGACGTACAACTGCAACGAATCAAGTGTGAGGCGCGTCACTACGTTGCCGTTGTTTATTCTGCACTGCCAATTAATGCTATCAAAGTTTCTTTGACTATAATTATGGTCAGTTTTAACTTTAGGAACAGTAAATGTGGAGCGAAGTATTGTTTGTTTTGCGCCGACATCAAACGAATCGTTTCCAATCTGCTAGTCATGCTCATGGCTTCCGCGGATCGCCAGTTCGCCTGGTTTCGGCGCCGGGCGGCTTGTAAAGTGTAATTGAAATTCACAAATACGCCTTGCTTAAGAATGGGTTAAATACGTTTTAATACAGCTTAGTAGGCAAGATCAGTAAGCTAACATTGCGTAACAAATATTAGCTTTTCGCTGCGATGAACGCAAAGCTACTGCCTGTACTGGTGCGCCAAAATATTAATTCGTCAACCGCATATGAATTGGTAAATCGTAATATTGTTCGGCACGGTAAATGTGCTATCTAAATTGGTATTTTGATATTGATTGAAAGACGAAGTTAAGCCAATTGTGAGCGTACTTATAGATTTAAATTCTTAATCAACTCTAACACAGCGTTTCTCAAATCATGTGCGTATTCGGCTGCTGAGTGCCAGGTCATTATTTTAGATATTACGTCAACGGTACCATATTATCGTTCAGTTGACCGTGGCTTGTTGGTCCGTTGTTTATTTAAAAACGGTACACAATTCATGTATTTTATTCAGTTCAACAGTGTCCAACAGTGTACGACATTTAAACAGACTACACACTGACATTGGCTGGCAGTTTAATAAGCTTCATAAACTGCGTATAGACTGCGCGACGTGCACACTTTGGTTGGCATCGATGGCGTTCTTCGTGCAGCAGCGATGTCGGTCGTCGTTGTAGCGCCCCTGACGGCAGATATGGGAACGCGCCTCGTTTATAACGCGCCTCGTTTATAACGCGGATTCATTTCGTGGACCCCGACTACCGCGTTATAACGAGGCGCGACTGTATATGTAAATGGATTGCATGGAAATATTACATGCACAACATTCAAATGTGGCACATAGTATGTAATATGTATGTTATGTTGCAATGATACACTGGAAGTACAAATGTGCTGCTACAAAAAATTATCAAGTTATACTAGATTATGTCTTTATGTATAAAACTAAGAGGACAGATTATTTGAGAACAAAAGGTAGACTCACTGTTTGACACAGTTTAAAACCTACAGGCAACTGTCCAGTTTAACAGGGGTCTAGAGGCTTAATGCTGTCTGTTGACACAAGCTACTGCCAGTGACCAATTACACATTAGTCACAGTTTCCATCAAACAATAGCAGGCAGAGAATCTTAGCTCCACAGCTGGGTGTAATACACAACAAGTTATAAATATAGCTACTCTGAGGTAGACAATTAATTTTAGTTAGCAAATTTAGCATTTTAGAGGACCTTTGGTGCCCTTAGAATGATTCAATCAAATACAGATGTATTGTGTATAGTGGCACTACCACATGAAATGTCTATGAAAAATTAGAGAAAAAGTTACTGAACAATTTTTGAATAAAAGGCAAAATGTGAAAATGTTCCAGTTTTGGGATCCTTTTGGGGGGCCATTATACATAAACAGACCATTCACACAAGATGACATACTAATGCAAATCAAAAAACTCAAAAACAAAAAAGCATTTTGTATTGTATTTAAAAACAGCCCCACAGAACTAATTATACTTATTGTTAAGATGTTTAACCTAGTTCTATTATCTGACATTGTGCCAACAGATTGGTGTATTGGGATCATTAAGCCTATATAATTATTATATAAACATAGCAGCAGACACTGGGACAGTGTGACTGCTGCCTGGCTAAATGGATGCAATGGTGCTTTGAAGTTAGTTCTTCTGCCAACTATCCTTTTCACACAAGCCTATAGGTTTATTAGCTGCCAGCACACTACTGAGCCTAAACTACCATGCAGGTGTGAAAAATGTGCTGATGTATTTGAACTTGACCCACTAATTAACTGTCCACCAAGCAGTAGCAGAACAGTTTATAATAATCCACAAGTTAAGTGGCAGTGATCTTCCTTTTATCATTTATGTGATGTTTATTGTGAGCAGGGCGGACAAATGTTTATCATACGTAGACAGGTACGGAAAGAAACTGAAATTTTCTATAAAAAGAACACGTTTGCCTATCAATGGCATGTATTTCATATTGTTGCTGTTTCTGAAACAGTTTATGCCCGGCATAAATCAAACAACCCTGTAGGTAATTATTAATCAAATGTTTTTTGGTGAATCATAGTTACAGATTATTAAGGGTTATGATGGAAGTAAAATGTTTACATGTTTACTGTTCACTGAAACTAGCAAGTGATCAGGGCAAAGTCTGTTTGGTGTAACATAGTTACAGGAAACTCAACGTTAAAGGAAATAAAAAGAAGGCATTAGCTAAAATCCTTTTTCCATGTGCACACAAAGTTTAACATTGTATGTAACATTTGACAACATTAAACAAATACAGAAAAATACATTTGTAGCATAAATTCGATTTTAAGCCCATCTGTGAAGCGATTCGCGCAAAAATAAAATTTTAATGAGCTAGGCGATCACATGGTATCGTGACGTCACTTATGACCCACACTCGCATCAGGCCGACCCTTTCCATGCATTCAGAGCATGTTTACAAGGATAGCTTTTGGGTCGAAACGAGTGTCAGAATTCATAAGTGACGTCACATCTCGACATCCAGAAAAGCGTGCCAAAAATATGCCTATTCGAAAATGTCCGGATGCACAGCATAAAATGTGGAATTTTGAATTCATTGAATTTTTTTTTTTTTTGGCTTGGTGGATATGGAAATAGATAGCAGGATGTAATATAACATGAATTCAAACAATAGTTGTTTTTATTCCCTTTAAGCCTGTATATATACAAACATAGCAGCAGACACTCTGACAGTGTGACTGCTGCCTGGCTAAATGGATGCAATGGTGCTTTGAAGTTAGTTCTTCTACCAACTATCCTTTTCACACAAGCCTATAGGTTTAGTAGCTGCCAGCACACTACTGAGGCTAAACTACCATGCAGGTGTGAAAAACGTCCTGATGTATTTGAACTTGAGCCACTAATTAACTGTCCACCAAGCAGTAGCAGAGCAGTTTTATAATAATAATAATCCACAAGTTAAGTGGCAGTGATCTTCCTTATCATTCATGTGATGTTTATTGTGAGCAGGGCGGACAAATGGTTATCATACGTAGACAGGTACAGAAAGAAACTATAAAAAGAACATGTTTGCCTATCAATGGCATGTATTTCTTATTGTTGCCGTTTCTGCTGGGCAGAAACAGTTTCTGCCCGGCATAAATCAAACTACCCTGTAGGTAATTATTAATCAAATGTTTTTTTGGTGAATCATAGTTACACTTCCATCATTAAGGGTTATTATGGAAGTAAAATGTTGACATGTTTACTGTTCACTTATTGCACCATTGCATTTAGAGGAATAATTATAATAGAAAATAAAATGTTGTGGCACATATTTTTAAATACATGCATCGATGAGAAACCGGGAATTACTTTTCTGTGGCCTAAGAATAACTAATTTCAATTAACTTCCTGCTTATATAAAACAACTACATAAAAAAATAGATATCCATGCAAGACACATACTCCGCATGTGACAGATGTTTTGGGAAGGGGAATAGTGTTCTGTTTCTGGTACAATACACAAAATCTACTGTTAGGGGATAGTCTCAAGGGCCCTTCTCAAAACCACATCACTAGATAGTGTAAACATTTTGTATTTTGGGGGGCTGTGTCAACCTTCTTCTCATGTGATGTAGAGTTACCACAAGGAGAAAACTTGTCACCTTTGTTATTTACTATTTACCTGAATGATTTTGAACACTGTTAGTCATAATTATAAGGGACTTGACATGGCAGCTGGTGAAATTTACAACAACCTTAGTGATGATGATGTAGACATTTTCTTGCAAATGTATGTTCTACTATATGCTGATGATACTAAAATAATTCAATCAAACACAGGTTTCTTGTGTATAGCGGAACTATATCAACTCTTCTAATAGTTGACATTTTTTGTTTCAGGATGACCCTTTAGAATGTAGGCACAACTGTCCTGGGGTCTAGTGGGCACTGTCTATTGACTCAAGCCTCTGCCACCTTTGGTGCCCTTAGAATGATTTAATCAAATACAGATTTCTTGTGTACAGTGGCACTACCACATGAAATGTCTAGGCAAAATTAGAGAAAAAGTTACTTAAGATTTTTTGAAAAAATAGGCAAAAGGTCAAAACTTACCAGTTTTGGGGTCCTTTTTGGGGGGTCATTAGGTGCCCGTACAATGCTTCAATCAAATACAGATTTCTTGTGTACAGTGACACTACCAAATGAAATGTACATGCAAAATTAGAGAAAAAGTTGCTGAACAGTTTTTGAAAAAGGAGGCAAAATGTTACATTTTTACCTGTTTTGGGGTCCTATGAGGCCCTAGGGAGCCCTTAGAATGATTCAATCAAATACACATTTCTCGTGCATAGTGGCAGTGTCCTAAGATATGTCTATGCAAAATTATAGAAAAAGTTGCTGAACGGTTTCTGAGATACGGAACCTAACGGCAGACGCAAAATGATGGCAATAGTCCCTTGGACCTTCGGCCAAAGGACTAAAAACAAAAACAACAAATACCTAACTAAGGTATTTAAAACTGGCCACGTGTACAACCTAAACTTATCCATAATGAACTAATAATAGAATAAGACATAAATCCGTCTCCACCCACCGTCCCTGCCTGGTCTGACGGGCCAGCGTCGGTCATCATCCTTGCGTGTCCTCTCCCTCTCCTTCTCCCTCTCGACCTTCAGGATCCTCTCTCTGTGCTCCTGCTCCTTGCGCTGTCTCTCGCGCTCCAGGTGATGTCTCTCGCGCTCAAGGTGCTCCAGACGCTCTCTGCAAATGTCATCCACACATCTACTCTTCCATTTTAACAAGAAACACCAACGAAAATCTTCATCAAGTTGGATTAATAAATCTAATTATAATCGAGATTGCATATGTAGGTTAACGTTTCCCTCTTAGTTGGCTTGAACCTATTATTATTTTATTATTATATTTTTTTATTTTGATGTTTCGAAATTTGAATCCACTGTACATTGTACATACATCAACACGTGTTGTATGAATGATGCATGAGCCATCGAAAATAGTCTATCCTAAGTTTGTTACCAAGTGAAAATAAAATTATCAATCAATCAATCAACCGTGAGCCCCAAACATGCAGGGATTAATCAATGACCCCTATAGTTGGACATAATACATGTATCTTTTCAAAATACCCCATACATGTCAAGACACCTTTATGGGGCATATCAGTTCATTCCTTAATGCTCTCTGCAAACGTCATCCACATTAAACAAAAACATATATGCCTCCAATTGACTTAACAACAAACACTAATCAAAAAGTCTGTCAAATTGGAATAATAAATTAAATCAAATTGTCTAATGATCACAACTACAAAGTTATCTATTTCAACATTTCAACTATCATCAGTTGTCTTCATCTGGAACCGGATTGTAGGATTTAAATTTTTCACCTGCGCCTGCTAGCTTGTTCTTTGCCTGGATGGTGAGTGCCCATGAGCTGAAGACTTATCTCTTCAAGCAGGTTCAAAAGTTACCCTTGAAGATGTCGCAGTGTTTGGCGAATGCTGTCCAGCCGGTGGTGATTCATCTTTGAATCTTCTTGTCTTAGTTTTTGTCTCTGATACTGTATCGTTGGCCCAGACAGACGTAGCTTTCAACGTTCTCTATCTGCGTCGTGTTGATACATATTGGTGTGCCATTTTCTACCATCACTTTTGTCTTCGAGATGTTCATCTTCAGACCTTGTTTTTCATTTTCATCATCTAGCTCTTGCAGCACGTTTTGTAGTTCTTACGGTGTAGTAGCGCATATATATGAGTA
The DNA here is from genome assembly GCA_020002185.1 of Paraescarpia echinospica. Taxonomy (NCBI): domain Eukaryota; kingdom Metazoa; phylum Annelida; class Polychaeta; order Sabellida; family Siboglinidae; genus Paraescarpia; species Paraescarpia echinospica. Next base: position 3,612,563 of record CM034537.1, on the reverse strand, counting down.
TGCCGTCGGTGAAGCGAAGATGGCTGAGATATTCTCCGTCTATCCTCTGGTTTCCCAGGTCAGTCTTCGGAATATGCTTTCGAGGGCGATATGGTGTCACCCTGTCATACTCCTCTCTAGATGTTGATCTTGTTGTTCTTTTTGTGTAGGTGGACTGTCACCGAGCTGTTGGTATAGATGTCTTTCAGGAGTACGATGTGCACGACTTCTATCCCCTGTTCTTGAAGGGAAGTCAGTATTGAGTTGAAAGCCTTCTTGTAGTTGACGAAAGCGATGCAGAGCAGGATATTATATTCTCGGCACTTCTCTTTCAGTTAGTTTACGATGTGTATGTCATCTGTCATTGAGTGCCTGCTTCTGAATCCTGCTTGCTCTATTGGTTGGTTTTCGTCGAGTATCTTCTCTAGCCTATTCATCAATATCTTTGTGAGTAATTTGTAGATGTTCGATAACAGACATATTGGTCTGTTCTTCAAGTCCTTTTTATTTCCATTCTTGATTGTTCTTCCATTGTGGGTAGTCGTCTTTCTCATAAGCATTTAGTATACAACTTAGCCAGTGTCGTTGAGATGGTATCTTCTCCTGCTTTTAATGTTTCAATGTTTACGTGGTCGTTGCTTGATGTCTTCCCATTCTTCATATCTCTTAGAGCAGCTTCCACCTCCCATGATATTATCTCTGGTACCTCTTTCAGGTCAGTGTGAATTATGGTACTCTGTTCACTGTCGTATAGCTCGGTGTAGAATTCCTCTGTTCGTTCCATGATCATATCATGCTCTTGTATTTCTCTACCCTGCTTGTCTAGAAGTGTAATCAGTCTGTCTCGGCCTTTCTTCAGGCTTTTTGATGACATAATCGTTTCTCGTATGATCTCCTGTTTATACTTCCTGATGTCCTCCTTCGCTTTCTTTTTGATGGTCTTGCATACTCTATTTGTTTTTTAGTTGTTTTCTACAATATATAAATCCCAAATCCAACCGCAGACATGGCAGTATGCAATATAGTCAGGGGGCTTATCCTCAAAAAAGACCTCAACTGTTCACATTGTTCTACAAGCATCATTTTTTGGACCAGCATTAGATATGGCCATGACCATTTATTTTTTCATGGGAACCAAGTTGCACTCTTGCTGTGGCAGCCATATTAGACAAATCCAAAATGGCCGTCGTCCGGAGTAAGGATGTCCAATAACTTGAGAACTAAAAGTAGTAGAACCATAAATGAGAACATTTTTCGGGGCTTTCGAGTATGGGGAATCCATTTCCGGTGTTATTTTGCCAATTCCATGTCAAGGTCATGCGATAAGGTCACATTCAAGGTCATTTTGGCTTAAAATACGCATTTTTTGTACATATGACCACTGTATACAGCGTTATGTTACAAGCATGTTATCCAAACTTTATCATGATGTCAATGGCAATGTTAGTGTCTTGCAATAATAATGATAATATATGTTTTGACAATTTGAAGACCCTAGTGTAAAATTACTTTATAGTCATAGGACTTATCCTCCAGAAGCACCACAATTGTTCACATTGTTCGACAAACACAATTTTTGGAACAGTGTTAGATATGGCCATAAACTTTCATATTTTCACAGGAGCCAAGCTGGGCTCCTGCTGTGGCGGCCATATTGGACAAATCCACGATGGCCACCATCCGGAGGCAGGCTGTGCAATAACTTGAGAACTAATAGTAGAAGAACCATAAATGAAACCACTTTTCTTTTAGGGATTTCGAGTATGGAGAATCCATTTTCAGTGTTATTTTTACAATTCGAGGTCACTTGATAAGGTCACATTCAAAGTCATTTTGGCTCAGAATATACCTTTGTTGTAAACAGGATCACCATATACAGCATTATGTTCCAAGCATATTATCAAAACTTTATCATGATGGCAATGTCAATGTCAATGGCCATGTCAGTGTATTGTAATAATAAAAATAATATATGTTTTGACAATTGAAGACCCAAGTGAAAAATGTACCTTAGTCACATTTCAGCGAACACTGAGTTAGACATACTGCAGTTCAACTTATCCTGCACCCACTGATACACTCATTAGTGATGGCAGATGTCTTGAGCTATTTATGACGTTGATTGATGTGACCTTCACCCTAAACACATTCCACATTCGTCCATCTAAGGCATTTTGTTAAATGGAACTTGACACCAAGATGGTGAATATACCCAACAGTAAGTTCTTGGATCGAAATATACCAATATTTTAAGCCAAAATGACCTTGAATGTGACCTTAGTACATGACTTTGACCTGGGATTGGCAAAATATGGATTCCCCATACTAGAAAACCCCTACAAAGTGGTCTACAACTTCTGATTCTCACGTTATTGAACAGCCTTACTCCGGATGACGCCCATCTTGGATTTGTCCAATATGGCCGTTACAGCGGGAGCCCAGCCTGGCTCGCAAATTTTTTTTTTAAACCATGGCCATATCTAACGATGGTCCAAAAATGGCGCTTGTGGAACGATGTGAACAATAATAAGATTAAGCCCCCTGACTAGCAGGGAGGCAGCCCTCTAAATAGCGACTGAATTGGTCGCATATGCGACCGTTTTTTTTGTTTGGCGACTGACACATTATGTACGGTCGCCCGCTGGCAACCGCGACGAAACTGTTATAACAAATCATGCATTGTCGTTAGCCGTTTCACAAACCATCGTTATCGTACGTAGTGAGCGACTCGTTTTCGTTTTTCTCGCGTGGTGTTTATCGCTTGCTGCGCGTGAACGGAATGCCATGTATTCTGTTTTTAATTGCGTGTCTAGTAAACGTAAGCGTCTATCGTCGGACTCAAAAACTGCATCGCCATCACGAGAACGACAATATGACGAAGTCAAAGAATCAGAAAGGGCCTCGTTAGAACAAACAGACGATAAAATCGAAGAAGACGCTTCAGCGCCCAAACCGAGTACTTCTGCGGCCGCGGCATCGGCCGTTAAAGACAAAGTCAGAACATTCCGTGAAAACTGGTTACGCGACTTCGACTGGTTAAGGTATGACAGCCAGAAGAAGATGTGTGGTTTTTTGCATGAAAAAACCACACATTTCCGGCAAAACAGAATTTGCGACAGGGTGTCAACATTTTTAACGTGAAATGCTGACGAAGCACAGCAGTAGCGGCCGACACCGCAAGTGCCGTGACGTATGCTTGGATCGCTCGGGACCGCTGTTGAGGGCGCTTGATACGCAGCGGGCGAAAGAATCGGAGCGCACTCAAGACGACCTCATTGTTAAATTTAACACGGCTTACACAATTGTGAAAGAAGAGATACCATTTACAAAATTTCGGCCACTTCTGGCATTACAAAAAAAGAACGGCATTAACGTGTCCTATGCGTATGCCAACGACATCATGTGCGCACATTTTGTTGGCAGCATCACGGATTGTCTCAAAAATGAGATGGCTGAATGTGTTCTAAACAGTCGCTATTTGGCAGTGATGTTTGATAGCGCTACTGACTGTTCAGTACAGGAAACAGAGGCTGTCGTTGTGCGGTATGTCAGAAATGGCCACCCTGTAAATGAATTGCTAGCCCTGGCTTCACTAAAGCACGCGCACGCTGATGGCATCATCGATGCTATCACAACATCGTTTGCATCGATTGGCCACGACTCATTCAAGGAGCACATGGTTGCTTTCTGTGCTGACGGGGCTTCGGTGAACCACGGTGCCAGGGGAGGTGTCAAGGCAAAGTTATCAAATGAGTGCCGTGGCTTTTGGGCATTTGGTGTCTACCACACAGACTGGAGTTAGCTGTCATGGGAATGCTGAAGACCTCAGTCATGTCCCGGAAGGTTATGCGTGTGCTAGACTTGCTGCATAAGACGTACCACAACAGCTGTAAAAGCAAGCGTGAGCTAAGGGAGTTAGCTGACCATCTGGGTGTTCATGTAAGGAATCCAACGAGGGCGACTGGAACCCGGTGGACACCTCACCTTGAACGTGCCGTAGCCATCCTGCTAAAAGGAGAGACCAACCTCACCACTCCTGGCCAGTACGCAATATTACTGCAACACAGCCAGCACCTTGCTGCAAGCAGCAAGAATGCAGATATTCGTGGCAGATCAGTGTTTGTGTCAAAACTGATGGTCAGGTTTGACTTTGTGCTCTTTTGCCATGTTCTGTTGGACCTCCTGTCCTGCATATCCAAGCTGAGTGTCAGCCTGCAGGGTGACCTTGTGATACTACCTTCTGCAGTTGCTGCGATCCAGACCTGCATCACCAACGTGAAGGCTCTCAATGTGATTCCTGGGAAACACCTGAAGGCATTTCTGCAGTTTACCCACAGCCAGCGTGAACATGGTAATGACCAGATCACATTTCAGGGTGTTAACCTGACTGACGTGCCTGACATGGACCCAGATAACTTATCATCTCTGCCTTCCTCGGACACTCAGGCGATTTCCAGTGCTGTGATGAGCACTGTCCAGGGGATGCAGGACCGCTTTGCTGTGTTGCTTGGGACATCTGAGTGCACTGGGGAGCCCACTGACTCCACAGTTGTATCTTGCATGAAGATCTTCAATCATGATACCTGGCCTGCAGACGTGACTGAGACAACATATGGTGACAAGGAGATAAATGTCTTGTTGAAGTGGTTTGAGAGCAGACTGGCAAGGCAAGGCTTCTGTCTTGATGCAGTGCCACACCAGTGGTCACTGTTCAAGAATCTTGTGAAGCACTGCTTCATGGACAAATCGTACTTGGAACTGATGAGGGTGATGATGAACAAAGAACCGTACAAGACCAACTTCAAGGATCTGCTTCATCTCATCGAGATTTTACTGGTTCTGCCAATCTCCTCTGCATGTTGTGAGAGAATCTTTTCAAGTCAGAAACGGATCAAATGCGACACGCGCTCCTCACTGCATGTGGACACCGTTGAAGATCTCATACGCATCTCTGCCACTGGCCCATCGCTGGAGGAGTTTCAGCCAAATCCAGTTGTGAAGAAGTGGTTAGCGTTGACCCAGAGAAAACGCCGGCCATGCTACAAGGAGTGGCCTTGCCAACTTGACACTTTTTCTGATGAGGATGAGTGATGTGCTTTGATCACTTTGTGAGACTGGCTTTGTAATTTGCCCTAGCATATATACCGGCATGTAATGCAAAACTCATGTTTTGTTGAAGCTCTGCAGTACTAATAAGATAGCATGGGTATTTGATTATAAGCAGCTAGTGTATTCTAGCCTCTAGACTAGATAGGGGCATCTAGTATTATCATGCAAGTTAGTGTTTTTTGCCTGTGGGTTGGTTAGTGGTATACTTTGTAATTATAACTGTATATGGTTTTTTGTATTGTTCATATATATATATATATATACATGTATATATTATATATATATATACATATATGAAGAATGCAGTACAATTTGTTCTGATATATCATTCTGGCCTACCAGTTGTAATCTGAATCTGATCATTGTTGTGTATTGATATTAGGCCTATATTTTGTTTTTAGTTTACATACAATGATACATGTATATTTACTGTTAATTATTGGTAATTTCAGGGATTCCACATACGACTTATTAATTTGCCATTGTACCGTTTTATAATGCATAAAGTTAGTATCTGGCCACACATTCATATGGACGTCTGCGTTTAATTTAGATTAACTTGGTTCTGAAAACACAACTGCATACATACGAACAACATTACTTGGCTCCTACTTTTAAAATTTGGCTCCTAAAAAAATGTAGGTAGGAGCCACCTGGCTCCTAAACAAAAAAGTTAACTTTGAGGGCTGCAGGGAGGTGATAAGTACCCACCGTTCCCGTCGTGACTTCTCCCTCCGTCTGGCTTCCTCCTCCCGGTCCTTCATCCTCAACATCTCCCACTCCCACGACATCTCAATCCGCCGGTCTGGTCTTTCATCACGACCCTTGTGTTTCGCTGAAGGACACGTAACACCAGGTTATCCACGTAAGTATCATCTGTCAGGTGAGTATCACCTGCCACCAGGTAAGTAATACCTGTCATCAAGTAAGTATCACCTGTCACCAGGTAAGTATCACCTGCCACCAGGTAAGTATCACCTGCCATCAAGTAAGTATCAACTGCCACCAGGTAAGTACCACCTGTCACCAAGTAAGTATTACCTGCCGCCAGGTAAGTATTACCTGCCACCAGGAAAGTATCACGCGATATTAATTAAATGCAATAACTGCAAATTAATTAAGATTTACTAGATGAACAGAATAGACAGTTAGTGAGTTAGACAATAAGTCATCATAATATCATCAAATTGTTGTATCAAGCAAAAATGTGCAAATATTGTGCATATTTTGTACACTGTATTAATGACATTACACATTTAAACAAAGACAATATTCAAGACATAATAGACAAGTGCTGGTATTTTTTGAAGGGTTAATGTATCTCGAGCCTTACTGCGATCATGTGGCACGTCTCTGTCCCTCTCCCGCTTCCGTCCCTCCTTGCGTTTGTGTCGATGTTTGTCCTTCTTTCCCCCGGCCGCCGCCTGTGGAGGCTGGATCTGCAGTGAGTCCTCCATCATCTCCTCTGCCTCCACTCTGACGGAGACAGTGGCGAGTAGATGCATGGTCAAAGACACAAGTCTATATTCAAGTCTGGTGGCAACTAATGGACATCCATTACGATGTGAAAAAACATATTTTTCACTGTTTAACTAGTAAAGACATGCATTGTCAGGTCATTCAAGTTTCAGGAATTTAAGATTTATGAAAAAAAGAAGAACAATTGTAATAACACAAATATATACATAGCATGTATTTACAGATAACAATGTTGCAGATGGATAATGTCTTCCTTAAAAACCAACTTACTGAAAGTGGTAAACAAACTGGGAAACATATTCCCTACACGGAGAAGTCAAGAATACCATAATTTGTCAATGTACATTTATATGATAAAAAAGCTGCATGTATCAACTGGCCTACTCCCAAAAACACAACTGAAAGGTTTGCCAAATGGGCACAAAAAAGCAGACAAGAACCACGAGATGGGTGGAGACCAACTTCTCTCACCTGTGGTGCTTCCCCTTGGATGGCTTCACTTCCTTCTCATCCTTCTCATCCTCCTTGTCATCACTGAAGGCCTCGTCCTCACTGTCATTCACCATGAGCACCTGGCGTGCGTCCTCACTGGGGCCATGGGAGGTGGGAGCAGACTCTACTTCCTCCTCAGGCATCACGAGCTCTATATCGGGACTGAGGTGGATCACATCTGGACTCTGCTCCAGTTCTCCCTGCTCCATAGGACTGATGGTCGGCTCTGACATACTCAGTCGCACCTGGCAACATAGACCAACTCAGGTGCTTAGCGAGAAACAATCTTTTACCAGTCTTCAATTAATCAAAAGTGTGTGTGTAGCAAGCGAATGGCTTGTGTGGAAGCCATTCGCAACAATCATAGCCATTATTGGCCAGTTTAGTGTTTTTAATGGCAAACCAGTGTCGTTTGAGCCATTTATTTAATTCATACTGATCTATTAGATTTGTTTCACTACCAGTTGTACCAATGATAACCATTAATGTGGGCCCCTAGACTTGAAATTGTTACTTAATCTAGTGGCCAGCTGGCCCTCTCCAAATTCCACCTGCCTTATCAGTTGAAATTACCAGCTGAGGCTAGTCATCTGCCAGTCCTGAAGTCCAGCATACAGGTCCCTGGCTAAGTCCCTTTACTATTACATGCTGACTTCTTCCTATTACTATTACATGCTGACTTCTTCCTATCACTATTACAGTCATCATCGGAACAGTTTATGGTGTAATGTACTCTTTGCATAAATACAATTGTTTGATTCAGTCTTAAGAAGTTAAACAAGTAGTGAATAAAACATCTAACTTGCCATTTACTGATACCCATGCCCAAAGTATTTGAAATAATATTTGCGAATGTCAAGTATTTTCATCTTCATCATCACTAGGGATGTATTATAAAGTATAAAAAATTTGTAAATATTTACCAAAAAATATATATATGGTATATACCATATTTAGTACAATCTACTAACTACATTGACTAAGGACAGAACATATAATATGTTCCATTTTATGTTTAAATACCATACTGGAATGAAAAATCAAAGCAATAGTCAATGCCACATAACTTGGTGGATTACATTAGTCTAATTAAACCACATCACTCTACTGCTGCTTGGTGCTTGGTGGACAGTTCATTATTGGCTCAAGTACAAATACATCAGAATGTTTTTCACACCCACTGTAGTTTAGACTGAATTGTGTGCACCATGGAGGCAGTCACTAAACCCACAGGCTTACTTGAAAAGGGTAGTTGGCAACTTGGCAGAACTGGCTTCAAAGCAGTGAAAGCCCAGTTTAATCCCTTTAGCCAATGCAGCAGTCTCACTGTACCAGTGTCTCTTGCTATGTAAACACTCATAAAACTCTAGGGTAAAACTTCACCAGCTAATGTTGAAAAGGGGGAGCAACCATAAAACCTGGAGAAACAAGTGGAATCTACAACCTAATCAAATAAAATTGCTATGTTGTTGAAATTCAGTTTAAATGTTCAATAGTAATATAAAAGTAATAGGTCAATTACTATTACATTGCTTCATATTACTATTACATTGAGTTTTTGCTCAACTTACCTATTACTATTACTTCAATATTTGTAATCATTACAATTACTATTATCCCAGGCCTGGCCAACGTTAAATTTATTGTCCGCCAACTACAGAAGTATTTTCAAAACATACATGTAGCGGACAAAGACGAGGATAACTTCACACAAGACAAGTGCCAGTTATTACCGTGTTAATAAAGTTTGCCATAGCGCTCATTCCCCCCTGATGGCTGAAATTCGGGGTCCACAACCGACCCCATTATAAACGAATCTGCATAATAACCGGGCGTGATCTGATGAGTATATGTACACAAAGCTACACTCAATTTGTTTTAATAGCAGCATTTATTTGCATGTTTCACCTTGATAATTAGGAAATATAGATACTGTAGTTCCAAATAGCACAACAGACTGCATCCGTGGTGTCTTTGGCTGAGAACGCCAGTGATTTATATTACTGCTCTCTGTATATATACAACAAGGGAATCTCTGCTGTGTATTAGCTAGTTGGATGTTGTGATGGAATAAAACCAAATAAAACAACAACAAAACTACACCAAAATGGGCAAAATACAATATTAAACTAGATATAATAAGAAGGGGTCAAGAATATCGCTGGCTGATTTCATATGGAATGACCCAATATGGTTTTTATTAAAACATGAAACTATGTTGGTAAAATACTCAACCGTGGTTAAATGCATTCACTTTACAGTTTCAGGCTGCAAAATGAGACCAGTCCGATCGTCCCCAACGAGTAATTTCAGTGATCGGACTAGTCCATGTTTAGTGGCGCAGTCCCATCGGACTAGCTGTGATTATGTGAATTCATTTATGCTGTGTCAGGAATCGATCTGGAAAAAGACATGCTTGTGCCTTTTGTGCACATCAGATATAGAACTATGTGCCTTTTTGAAATTTGATGTGTCCCAATATCCTGAACATTACATTTGTTTAAAGGGAATAAAAACATACATTGCTTGAATTTATGTTATATTACATCCTGGTATCTATTTCCAAGTCCACCAAGCAAAAAAAATTCAATAAATTAGAAATTCCACATTTTATGATGTACATCCGGACATTTTCGAATATGCATATTTTTGGCGCACTTTTCGGGATGCTGAGATGTGACGTCACTTATGACTCGAACTCGCATCAGGCTGACCCTTTCCATGCATTCAGACCATGTTTACAAGTATAGCTTTAGGGTCGAAACGAGCATCAGAATGAGTTATTGTGCAATTTTCCGATGTAATACAAACACTAGTCATCATAGAGAAACAAGCAGTTATCTTACGGTTCCACATGCATCCAATTTTATTCAAAACAACGTATGTGAATGGGCCTACAAGTCGACTAGGTTTCGCCGAGCTTGGGCTCGTTTTCAGAATAATTATATCGAATGCAACGAACGGGAGATAATCTACACCAATAAACATACATAGCAAACACATATTGTATCCAGCTACATAAAGTAATGAGTATAATCTCATAATATCACTAGATATATGAAGGAGTTGTACAATTTACCATAACAACTTAAATCAGTTAGAGGGTTTCCGCTGGTTCCGCTAGCTCAGCGTTGGTTTCTTGTCATTTATTTTACAATCGGGCGACGCCAGTTCAATCCTGACAGCATGCAAACTATTGATTTTCTTTACACTTTTTTGTTTATGTTTTCACGAAGTAATATAAACCAAATCATTTAGTATAGTATGATGCACTGTTTGTAAATAATATTTATTTTGTAGTAATTATTTATTCGCCACAAAAATGAAAATATGGTCATTATATAACGATGTTTCTAAATGTTATTTATCCAAACAAATATAATGTAATGGATATCTAATTTATTAATTGTAAATATATTGTACAGTAATATATTGTAATTATATATGTGAAAACAGATTGTGATCTGTCTGGATAAATACAATTTAGAAACATCGTTGTATATAATGACCATATTTTCATTTTTGTGGCAAATAAATAATTATTAAAAAATATAAAAAATTTACAAACAGTGCATCATAGAATGATTTGGTTTATATTACTTCGTGAAAACATAAACAAAAAAAGTGTAAAGAAAATCAATAGTTTGCATGCTGTCAGGATTGAACCGGCATCGCCCGATTGCATGCCAAGGAACCAACGCGTTTACCAACTGAGCTATCAAGGCTGGCAGAAATTCGCTGACTGATTTCAGTTGTTATGATAAATTGTACAACTCCTTCATACATCGATATTCTAGTGATATTATGAGATTTTACACATTCCTTTCTGTAGCTGGATACGATATATGTTTGCTATGTATGTATATTGGTGTACATTATCTCCCGTTGGTTGCATTCGATATAATTATTCTGAAAACGAGCCAAAGCTCGGGGAAACCTAGTCAACGTGTAAGCCCATTCGCATTCATTGTTTTGAATAAAATTGAATTCATGTGGAACCGTAAGATAACTGCTTGTTCCTCTATGATGACTAGTGTTTGTATTACATCGGATTATTGCATAACAACTCATTCTGACACTCGTTTCGACCCCAACATTATCCATATAAACATGCTCTGAATGCATAGAAAGGGTCAGCCTGCTGCGACTGTGAGTCATGTGTGACGTTAAGATACCACGTGATCGCCTAGCTCATAAAAAAAAAATTTCAGCGGGAAACGCTACACAGACGGGTTTAAAATCGAATTTATGCTACAAATGTATTTTTTAAATGTTCTCGAATGTTACATGTAATATTAAACTTTCTGTACACATGGAAAACGGATTTTAGCTAATGCCTTGTTTTTATTTCCTTTAAATATTAGGTATGTAATCATGTTATTCTTTAATTTGTTTGTGACATATTTCTGGGTACAAAATATATAATAATCAATGTCAAAGTGCTCAGAAATGTTCACGTTACAAAACTAGATACATCTGGGTATGTGAGTCCCCTTTTCTGTGGACTCCAAGGATGGGGAAATTCTAACTGAGAAATATAATGCAGCAGTTTGTGACATTGAGTGATAACGATTCACATACTTGAGAGCACCAACTAAAAACATTCAATGAACCACGTTGATTAAACAGTAAAAAACTCATTGATACACGGATGAACAGATGTATGGAATAGCCTCACTCAGTCTGTGGTTGAGATTGCATCGGTGCAGTTGGCTTTGGGAAAATTACTCAATTAAATTATACAGTAAGAGTATTACAACATAGTATTGTGTTTTTCAAAGTTTATGACCCAAGATGACAGGGCCATCGGTTATTTTGGTGACGGAGGCATGATTTATAAACATGATTTTTAAAATGTTTATTTTTGTTTATAATGTACTCTAACTGTAATATTTAGCAAACATACATGAATGTAAAAACATGCACATATTGTACATGTATCGACAGATATTATTTTGTGTAGAAACGAACAGACTGCATTCGGTTCGGCAAGAGCTGAAAGTTGACAATGGGCAATAATATGTCGGTGGCAACAAACACTGTTCACGGTGCTCAACTAAAGCTTATAAACAATGTCAATGACAGGCAAGGGGTAGACAAGGCACAAGGGTATTGATTAGACTGTTCTCACTGTCCAGTCATCAGTGTAAGATGTAATTTAAATAACTCAGCCCATTGTTCTGTTTGTTGTCCGCATGGCCCTTGTCTGTGTTTGGGAGCAGACTGGAGCACTACTTGGACCTCAAAATGCGTTAAGCCTAAGACGCAATATTTTTATAGACTAAATATGCCTGCGATGATGTAGAATGATTAGTTATCGCATCAGCATGTCAAATTTAGGCAAAACAATAGTTAATAACAGCAAAATCGAGGTGGGTCCGGATTCTACACAAGTGCCCCTCAAATTTTGCAGATATGTTTTGTATGCGTCTTTTGTGCACATGCAGCAAAAAAGTATGCAGCATTCTAGCGTACAACACATCACTGACGCATTTCCATGTTCCAAGGGAATCTCTGCTGTGTATATGCTCGTTGGATGTTGTGATGGAATAAAACCAAATAAGACAATAAAGTAGCATTTTATCACAGGCAGCTAAATATTCCATATGACCGTCGAATGGGAAACTTGCTAAGTGCGGTGAATGTAAATGACGGCTGTTTATATCTAGGTAGTGCCACCTAGCGATCATGAGTGATGAGCGACATGGACAATACATGCGCTGGTTACAGACATCTTTAGTGCTATCCCATCGTGATCGTAGTTGCATTATTCCCGCATCGGGTGATTATTTTAGCAAGGTACCAAACACCAGCAATGTTACTGATTGTTTAGTCGGCTTTGGGAAAGGAACCGCTAAGGAAAAGTATAGGCCAAATGATGAAACTTAGTCCAACAATGTAGGTTCTTCGTCGCCATCAGGCTTCAAATTCTGCTGGCATCGCCTTGTCCACCACTGCTGTTTGCTGCCCCTGATTAAACTAGTCATTTCTTCTGATGACTTTGGATTTAAGAAATCACATGTCACATATATAATAAAATAGTATGATTGATGGTACTTGGCACATTTATTTTTAAGGACTAGTAAAACAATATCAGGACTAGTTGATTCTGAGTCAGCTAGTCCGACGGACAACTTGACAGCTATAGCCATCGTGCACCCTGAGTTTCCATGCCAGAGTTATAATTCAAGACACTCAGTGACATGATCAGGCTAAGGCTAAGCCTAAGCCTAAATTGTGTAACTCCTGGGTGAAATACACTCAAAATTGTTAATAATGCACACACAAACCATATATATACTATCAACGGCCAAACTATCTACCAACATATTATATTACATGGTCGTGCTTGGCCGTTCGTTAACTTCGTGGTCGTGCGCCTTTTAGTAAAACCCCGATGCGTCGATACGGACGATGCCGATGGTATACGTATTATCGCCCAGATTAACACATTTTGCATCTACCTAATGCCATATATACATCAGTTGCTATCTTCTGAAATAGCGATTTTCACCTACATGATTCTCAAACAAGCAGCTGTAATCCGCTTAAAATGTTCAATGGCCATCCAGCTAGTGTGTCTTAAATTGACATTTCACTCTCGTCTGTTGTGAAATCGCGACGGATAAAGCCTATTCTTGCCCGGGATCTACGCATGTGTACAAGCGGCAGTGGTGACGTCTGGCGATCATTATAAGAGATCTTTGGTCTTAGGTCGTGTACTCCAAGTCCGTGTGTACTCCAAACAGCCCAATCTTCGGCTAACGCAGGAGTTTGTGGTGTTTGTGCACATGCGCTGTGGGTTGCTTAAATTTATAAATTATTTAAAGGCAGTTAAGTATCACTTGCGGCTAATTGTATCTCTTGTCTGGCAAATGGATTACACGACGTGTCAAAGTCGATGCGTCTGTGGAGGCAATATTCCCTGGGCCAGGAGTTATAATTAGAACAGCACCACCTCCCAAAATTATAGCAGGCAGTGGACAAGAATGATGCTGCTTATTGACGTCGTCTGATCGTAGTAGCGCCTGCGGTTAATTGTGTCTTTGATGTGACTAGTGGACGCAATTGTTTCTGAACTAGCATAAGCATGAGTCGACTAATATAGGCAAGGCATTTAGAGAGAATGGGAGAAGAACGGATGGCAAAGAGAACATACGCACGGAGAGTGAAGGGAAAAGGAGGTGAAGAAGACCTAGACTGTGCAACTTAGCAGAACTGGCTTCAAAGCAGTGAAAGCCCAGTTTAATCCCTTTAGCCAATGCAGCAGTCACACTGTACCAGTGTCCCTTGCTATGTAAACACTCATAAAACTCTAGGGTAAAACTTCACCAGCTAATGTTGAAAAGGGGGAGCAACCATAAAACCTGGAGAAACTAGTGGAATCTACAACCTAATCAAATAAAATTGTTATGTTGTTGAAATTCAGTTTAAAAGTTCAATAGTAATATAAAAGTAATAGGTCAATTACTATTACATTGCTTCATATTACTATTACATTGAGTTTTTGCTCAACTTACGTATTACTATTACTTCAATATTTGTAATCATTACAATTACTATTACCCCAGGCCTGGCCAACGTTAAATTTATTGTCCGCCAACTACAGAAGTATTTTCAAAACATACATGTAGCGGACAAAGACGAGGATAACTTCACACAAGACAAGTGCCAGTTATTACCGTGTTAATAAAGTTTGCCATAGCGCTCATTCCCCCCTGATGGCTGAAATTCGGGGTCCACGACTGACCCCATTATAACCGAATCTGCATAATAACCGGGCGTGATCTGATGAGTATATGTACACAAAGCTACACTCAATTTGTTTTAATAGCAGCATTTATTTGCATGTTTCACCTTGATAATTAGGAAATATAGATACTGGAGTTCCAAATAGCACAACAGACTGCATCCGTGGTGTCTTTGGCTGAGAACGCCAGTGATTTATATTACTGCTCTCTGTATATATACAACAAGGGAATCTCTGCTGTGTATTAGCTAGTTGGATGTTGTGATGGAATAAAACCAATTAAAACAATAACAAAACTACACAGAAATGGGCAAAATACAATATTAAACTAGATATAAAAAGAAGGGGTCAAGAATATCGCTGGCTGATTTCATATGGAATGACCCAATATGGTTTTTATTAAAACATGAAACTTTGTTGATAAAATACTCAACCGTGGTTAAATGCATTCACTTTACAGTTTCAGGCAGCAAAATGAGACCAGTCCGATCGTCCCCAACGAGTAATTTCAGTGATCGGACTAGTCCATGTTTAGTGGCGCAGTCCCATTGGACTAGCTGTGATTATGTGAATTCATTTATGCTGTGTCAGGAATCGATCTGGAAAAAGACATGCTTGTGCCTTTTGTGCACATCAGATATAGAACTATGTGCCTTTTCGAAATTTGATGTGTCCCAATATCCTGAACATTACATTTGTTTAAAGGGAATAAAAACATACATTGCTTGAATTTATGTTATATTACTTCCTGCTATCTATTTCCAAGTCCACCAAGCAAAAAAAAGAAAAAAATTCAATGAATTAGAAATTCCACATTTTATGATGTCCATCCGGACATTTTCGAATATGCATATTTTTGGCGCGCTTTTCGGGATGCCGAGATGTGACGTCACTTATGACTCGAACTCGCATCAGGCTGACCCTTTCCATGCATTCAGACCATGTTTACAAGTATAGCTTTTGGGTCGAAACGAGCATCAGAATGAGTTATTGTGCAATTTTCCGATGTAATACAAACACTAGTCATCATAGAGAAACAAGCAGTTATCTTACGGTTCCACATGAATCCAATTTTATTCAAAACAACGTATGTGAATGGGCCTACAAGTCGACTAGGTTTCGCCGAGCTTGGGCTCGTTTTCAGAATAATTATATCGAATGCAACGAACGGGAGATAATCTACACCAATAAACATACATAGCAAACATATATTGTATCCAGCTACATAAAGTAACGAGTATAATCTCATAATATCACTATATATATGAAGGAGTTGTACAATTTACCAAAACAACTTAAATCAGTTAGAGGGTTTCCGCTGGTTCCGCTTGCTCAGTGGGTAGGCGCGTTGCTTTCTTGTCATTTACTTTACAATCGGGCGACGCCAGTTCAATCCTGACGGCATGCAAACTATTGATTTTCTTTACACTTTTTTTGTTTATGTTTTCACGAAGTAATATAAACCAAATAATTTAGTATAGTATGATGCACTGTTTGTAAATAATATTTATTTTGTAGTAATTATTTATTCGCCACAAAAATGAAAATATGGTCATTATATAACGATGTTTCTAAATTTTATTTATCCAAACAAATATAATGTAATGGATATCTAATTTATTAATTGTAAATATATTGTACAGTAATATATTGTAATTATATATGTGAAAACAGATTGTGATCTGTCTGGATAAATATAATTTAGAAACATTGTTGTATGTAATTACCATATTTTCATTTTTGTGGCGAATAAATAATTACTACAAAAATATATATAAATATTTACAAACAGTGCATCATAGTATACTAAATGATTTGGTTTATATTACTTCGTGAAAACATAAACAAAAAAAGTGTAAAGAAAATCAATAGTTTGCATGCTGTCAGGATTGAACCGGCGTCGCCCGATTGTAAAACACATGCCAAGGAACCAACGCGTTTACCAACTGAGCTATCAAGGCCGGCAGAAATTCGCTGACTGATTTCAGTTGTTATGATAAATTGTACAACTCCTTCATACATCGATATTCTAGTGATATTATGAGATTTTACACATTCCTTTATGTAGCTGGATACGATATATGTTTGCTATGTATGTATATTGGTGAAAATTATCTCCCGTTGGTTGCATTCGATATCATTATTCTGAAAACGAGCCCAGGGCCAAGCTCGACGAAACCTAGTCGACTTGTAGGCTCATTCGCATTCATTGTTTTGAATAAAATTGAATTCATGTGGAACCGTAAGATAACGGCTTGTTCCTCTATGATGACTAGTGTTTGTATTACATCGGATTATTGCATAACAACCCATTCTGACGCTCGTTTCGACCCCAACATTATCCATGTAAACATGCTCTGAATGCATAGAAAGGGTCGGCCTGCTGCGACTGTGAGTCATGTGTGACGTTAAGATACCACGTGATCGCCTAGCTCATTAATTTTTTTTTCTCCGCGGGAATCGCTACACAGACGGGTTTAAAATCGAATTTATGCTACAAATGTATTTTTCTGTATTTTTTTAATGTTCTCGAATGTTACATGTAATATTAAACTTTCTGTACACATGGAAAACGGATTTTAGCTAATGCCTTGTTTTTATTTCCTTTAAATATTAGGTATGTAATCATGTTATTCTTTAATTTGTTTGTGACATATTTCTGGGTACAAAATATATAATAATCAATGTCAAAGTGCTCAGAAATGTTCACGTTACAAAACTAGATACATCTAGGTATGTGAGTCCCCTTTTCTGTGGACTCCAAGGATGGGGAAATTCTAACTGAGAAATATAATGCAGCAGTTTGTAACATTGAGTGACAACGATTGCTATTTATTTACACTGTTAATTGTACTTAGGCTACTTTATGTGCTACTACGGAACTCAGATTAAGTCATTAAACATCACTGCATTTGTATCGAAGAACGTACGTTTCACGGAATATATGTCAGTTTTTTTCCAGACAAGGAAATGCGTGTTGTCTGTGAGAGTCTGTTATGGAGAACAAGACAAGCATCTTCCGCTGCATGTATGTGATGGAATGAAATGGTACTACACTGCTTGGTCGGGAGTGGTTTTATCCCATCCGTACTGAACTAATAATAATAATATATTTTATTTAATAATATATTAAATTGTTCGTGGCGCTTTACAACATGTAGACCCCAGACAGAGGTAATAATAATGGCTAAATAAACATGCATTTTCTAAAAGAAATTCTTAGAAAATTAATATTAGTAAAATACAAATAAATACATTAATTAAATAAATATACTAAAATAATGATCTTAGCTACAGTTCTATGTAGAAATAAGACATTGCCAATTCATTTAACTGAACTAATGTACATGTATAGGTATAAAATAAATATATAAATATATTAATTAATACATAAGAGATATAAAACAGATCAATGCAGAGACTAAACTATGCCACATTGGACAAGAACGAGAGTCGAACAAAATGAGTCTTTAAGCGTGCCTTAAAAGTAGAGAGACAATCAGACGTTTTAATGTCATTAGGCAAAGTGTTCCACAAAGTCGCCGCGGCGACCGCAAACGAACTGTCCCCAGCTAAGACATGAGTCCGCAGGACCGTTAACATGTTATTGTTGGTAGAGCGCAGGGCTCTTGTTAGTTTGTAAGGGCATACAAGATCGCATAAATATTTCGAGGTATCGCCATGCACAGCTTTAATGTAAACACTAATAGCTTAAAGTCGATTCTGTGTGCTACAGGCAACCAGTGAAGAATGCACAACAAAGGCCTGGCGCTGTCACTCCGTGGGCGGCGTAGGATCAACCTAGCAGCAGAGTTGTGCATTCTCTGCAGTCGAGCGATGTTTATGACAGAAATGCCGTATAGAAGTGAATTTCAGTAATCAAGCCGTGGTGTAATAATGGCGTTGAAGACACGTTCCTTTGTCGTCGTTGGGAGATAACGACTCATCTGATTAATATGGCGCAGGTGAAGTGAGCACACACTGACGATGCTTGAAACTTGCTTCTTAAAATCGAGGTGGCGATCCATAACGACACCAAGGTTACGAACATATCTTGAGGCAGTAATCATAACATCTCCTACGCGTATCACACTGCCATCAATAATCGTAGCGGCAGTCTTTGGCACTACGGGAAGATATTCCGTTTTATTGTTGTTCATGCACATGTAGTTTGATGTCATCCACTGATTGACAATATCTAGACACTCGAGATCCTCCAAACATCGCAGAGTAGCAGCCAACGCAGTCGCAGTGAGGTCAAAATGACAGTACAATTGCAGATCATCCGCATAATGATGAAAACAAAGTCCATGCGCCCTGATTATATCGCCAATGGGTTGTACGTACAACGAGAATAACAAAGGGCCCAGCACCGAACACTGTGGGACACCCGATGTCATGCAATTGTATTCGATGACTCATCATGGATGACCACACGCTGGGTCCGGCCCTGCAGATAGGATTGCAGCCAGCCAAGCGCCCTGCCAACAATGCCGTAACGCAACCGAAGGCGCTGGATCATCTTGTGTTTGATTGTGTTAAAGACCGCACTAAAGTCAATAAGAACTAGTGCCGTGCCTTGTCTATTGTCTGTAGCGGCTTTCATGGCATTTGTTACAATAGTGCGGTTTCAGTTGAATGATTCTTCCGGTAGGCTGATTGGAAACAGTCCTCCATTCGCTGATCGGAAATATGAGAGATGATCCTTCGCGCAATAACTTTCTCTATGACTTTTGACAGATGGCTTAGGTTGCTAACTGGAAGGTAGTTGTTGAGTATGTCCTTGTTGAGTGATTGTTTCTTGAGCAATGGCCGGACAACTGCGTGCTTAAGCAGCACAGGCATGACTGCATCCTCGAGTCAGGCGTTTACAATTTGTATGATGATAGGCACGATACTGTCCATGTTGTCATTTAGTTGCTTAGTTGGTAGTGGATCAAGTATGCATGTCTTATCCGTAGTGCCAAGAATATCAGTGATTTCGGCTGTAGTAGTTGGCTCGAACACTTGAATTGGGTCAGTAACACAACGTGTCTCGTCCTCTGTCGGGTCAACGGCAATGCGGTAGTGCAAGTTAATCAGTAATTTATCGATCTTTTCTTGGAAGAAACGTGAGAATTTATCACATACTTCCTTCACTGAGCAGAATTCAGGAAGTTGCATTTTGTGTACGTCGAGTGATCTCAGAATGCGAAACATGTTCTTGTTATTAGCGTTCTGTAATTGTCCGCGATAATACTCGGATTTTCTTACTGGCTATCATTGTAGTGCAGTCGTCGCGAGCGGCGACGTATAATTGGCGGTGTATTTCGAGTTTTGTTCTTCTCCACAGATTCTCACATGTTCGCCTCTTCCCTCTTGCTTCTTGACGTGTACGCCAAGGAGCGTGCTTGTCTAAGCAGTTAGTGAGACAGGTGTTGTAGTCCGAAGCTAAGACCTCCGCTTGCTGACCGTCAGCGTGGACACACATGCCAGAACACGCAGATTTAACGTCATCATTGAACGCTGCAGCATCCATGATGCGGAAGTTGCGCTTAGCAATTACTGAAGTTTCAGCTGGCGGTTTCAACACATTTCTATGCGATAGTGGTCCGATATGGAGTCTGGATAAACAACAACAAAAGATACTAAGATATCGCTGTCATGACTTATCACCAGGTCCAATGTATGTCCCGTTTTATGGGTCGGCGAATGGACGTGTTGCAGCAAATTGTAGGAATCAAGCAGATTGCGAAGAGGTTCTGATTTCGTTACATCATCAGACTGAGTATTAACATCTCCAGCAATGACGGTTGGTATAACGGAAACAGTTGCTTCTGTAAATAAGCATTCAAGTTCAGCATACAATTCAGACGTAGTTCCAGATGCCTTACTTGAAGCAGGCGGGTGGTAGATGACACACATGTTGAACGATATAGAATAGGCCGCAGAGAACTGCACACAGAGAAGTATTCAAATGGAGAGTAGGAAGAATCTTCGTTGTAAATGTATCGCAGTGCAAGATTGCAATACAGCCACCACGACGAGAAGATCGTGCCACGTGATGGAAGAGGAACCCGGGAGGGGTCACTTCAGCAATAACAACTTCGTCACCGGTCTTCCTTAACCAGGTCTCGGTTATCACTAAGATGTCGCATTTGTGTTGAGAAACGTATTCGTTGATTTTGATAGCTTTATTACACACGGAACGAGCATTCAGTAATGCCACATTGACGAATGGCGTATCGTGTGGCATAACAACGGCGGCTCTTAGAGTTACCAGATTCGCACTGACATTGCCTTGCCGACATACAATTCGTGAAGAATCTTCAAAACGTTTGGTATTCCGCGTTCGGATCGCGCACTGTTTGCGCGTGCCCCCACGCAGAGATGGACGCGCCGTGGACAGTCCTAGACGTCTGATCAATGAATACACTGTGTTAGGTAATCGCGGAGTGACACCCCTGGTGGCAGGACGGAAAGCCCGAAAGACGTTCTGTAGGCACATCGCCGCCAACGGTTGAACAATGCCTTGTTAATTATAGTTTACCAAATTAGGTCTCTCAGGGGCGTTGTCGGTCTAGAGACCACCAGTTTCGTCAGCGACACGGTTGGCTGACGACATTGAAACATTTCAAGATTGTAGACAACGTACGCTACCTTGTTATATAAAAAAGTTCAGGGAGACAGTCACTGCAGCATCACGAGTAAATAGTGAAGTTATGATTGTTCAATTCTTCCTAAACAGGCAGAAAACATGTTAATATCACGAGCACGATTTGGCTTGCTGCCTGTCAGGCGCTACCGTAAACTAAACTGACCTCTAATGTATCTAGAAACGCCGTCTGGTTTCCGATATGTATTCAACCGACATGCGGCGGTGTTCTCTGACGAACTCGGACGACTAACGAACATCAAAGCACGAATTCAGCTGAAAGAAGAGCTAAAACCACGATTCTAGAAAGCCAGATCCGTCGCATTTGCACGCAAGCCAGCGGTAGAGCGACGGTTGGACCAATTGGAAGCTGAAGGCATCGTGAAACGTGTGACTCGCAGTGAGTGGGCCGCACCGATCGTCACACCAATCAAGAAGGACGGTGCGAATTTGCGATGATTTCAAAGTGACAATAAATCCTCAGCTCGACGTGGATAAGTACCCCTGCCGCGAATTGAAGATATCTGTGCAAATCTGAGCGGTGGTCAACAGTTCAGCGTGATTGATGGAGGAGTGCAAATTTCTGCAGAATTCATTTGAATACTTGGGCCATATCATCTCTGTCGAGGGCCTGCAACAGTCACCAAAGAAAGTCAAGGCTATGGCAGAGCCGCCCCAGCCGAATGAACCAGCAGCGCACTGAATAAACCGAGTCAACCAGAGGAACTAACTAAATCGCTTGAACAAGATTTGGTTGTTACACCTACCGTCGATAGGCGTACTACAACTCCAAATGTTCTGATTACTCGTTCAGGAAGGCTATTTCGGGCTCCCGTTAAACTTAATAATTATGTGTGCTAGAGACAGTCAAGCAATATGGACACTGAACTATAATTGGGCTCACGTCTTACGTTCATGTTGGCTACAAGACGTAACAAAACCCAACTTCAGACTCTCAAAAAACCTTGATTTGCACATACCCTCCCTCTCGAGTCTCGCCAAAAACGACCCTTCAGGCTCATCAAAAACATCAAATACCATCCAAAAATGCACTCTCTTCCCTAAATAGTCGGGGGCTAATTATGTCTTCAGCCCCTCCACCAAAAATATTGCGGGCCTAGCCCACAAGCGCCCCCATCCGACGTATATGCAGCAGCCCCGCTTTATAATATTATGTGACCAGGCACAGTACTATACAAGCACACTAGGCCAACGCAGGGCCATTACTGTACCAGTGTGATGCCAGAGTAATTAGTACGTCCATCTCAATCACAAAATCATGAGTCACAAAATCAGGGAGTGAAAATGCTGACTAATTTCCGGTTAGTGAGCGCCCCCTAGCGTCTATTGACATAGTTCAGGTGACGGCACATCCCTTAATTATTGCCCACCCTAGTGAGTGGTGGTGGTGGACCTTGTCTTAGTGCATGCGTGTGCGTGTAAGGGAGCTTATCGGGTATATCATATATGAAAAAAAACGAACACAACACCATAATGTTAAAGTTTTTACACTTTATTCGTTATCAGATTCATATCCGGAATCTGGTTCATCCGCGTGCAGAATCAACCATTGAATCGGTGGAAGTGCCGACGGCGGGGGAGCTGGTTCATAGAAGAACTCCATCAGTTCTCTCATGACTTCCCAATAACTGTACCAGTGTACATCTTTCCAATCAAAAAGTGTACTCCAGTCAAAACTGAAACAGGTAATTCGAAAAAAAACTTCTACTATAATTATCAATGAACGCGCGCATTTAAAGCTTGAACATCAAATTACACGTATTTTCTTTCAAACAAAGAGTTTTGTGTACGAATCAAAATTGAGTTTATAAAACACTTGCATAAATGCATTCAACATCTTTTTATAATCATGAGACTTCACAACAAAGAAATTATAAAAACTGTTGGTAATGACAAATGACATCTGTTTAACATTACCAATGAATGCACACTTTTCAACTTTGAACATCAAAACATTTTTGAGTGCGTGTGTCCATGTGTAATGGTCATCTGTCTTTGTTAGCGCGTGCGTGCGCGTATGAAAAACCAAAGCACAGTTGTTTCACAACGTTGCGTTGTCTTTGTTGTCTGGCCACAAAAACCGTTTCTCAGCATTTTTAAATTTATGCGTCAACACGTTAGTCTTGTCACCACCAAAAAAATAAAGAGCGACACCATTAACAAAATATAACCGTTGACTAATTCTAATAAGGCGGTGTGTTTTTATGATGTCAGGTTTTTTTTAATATGACGGTACAAGTTTTGTTTCTAATTAACATGAGACTACATTTTAGCGGATGATACGAATATATTTTGTTCTGGGAAAGATCTAGCCCAGCTAAGCAAAATTGTCAATACAAAAGCTACATATCTGGTTTTCAATTAATACATTATCCTTAACATTGCTAAAACAAACTACATGTTGTTTATCAACTATACTAAGACAACAACTATTGATATACAAATCAATAATACAACTATTGATAGATTATATGTTACTAAGTTTTTAGGGGTCTTAATAGACGATACGCTTAGCTGGAAAGATCATATATTTATATTATCAAGTCTAAGCTAACATAAACTGTTGCCATTATATACAGGGCAAACTATTTATTAGATAACAAGTCGCTTTTTATAATATATTGTCCATTATTTCTCCCGCATTTATCGTACTGCTGCGAAGTTTGGGGAAATGCATATAAAACATATATTAACGGTGTTTATAAATGACAAAAAAAATTGTACGAATAATATGTAATAAGAATACATTAAGTCATACTAATGCATTATTTTATGATCTAGGCATTCTTAAACTTTACGACTTAATAATATTAAACATTTATATCGTAATGTTTACAACTAATACTAATTTGTTGCCTGATAACCTTACATTTGTCAATGCCACCCTATGTAAAACGCCAAAGAAATAAACTAAAACATGTTTATGCCCGAACCACGTTAAAGGCTAAGTGTATATCTGTGTATGGTGTTAAATTGTGGAATTGTTTAGACGAGCACATAAAAAGATCACTTACTATAAGAAATCTAAAAAATTGTACAAAATTACTTCATTGAAGAGTATAAATGATGTAATTAATTTGGTTATTGTTAAGGTTCAGAAAGTATTTGGAAGCACGAATGTAGTAGTGGTCTCACTTTAGTAATAACACAATCGTTGTGTTACTAACACTGTGTTTAAGATTATGAACATGTTATATTGATGATGGGGAAAGTGCACAATAAGCAATGAGCTTCTACTTTCCCCCTTTCTATTTTGAACTGTGTCAACTGTAATGTGTATATATGTTGTATGTTGTATTTTCAATTGGAAATAAAGAATTCAATTGTATTGAATTTTGTTCATTTGAATAGTTAAAGTGAGTGGATGTTGCTTCAATGTGTTGTCTTGACAGTTTTATAATCAGCAGCGACTGTGCTGAAGCTGGCAGAGAAGGTTCGCTCTCTTCTCCGTGCCTACTTGGCCAACTTCGTCAAGCCCGATGTCATCGCAGCGGCTGCTGACGTGACAGCGCTACACTTTCGCCTCCGAGCCAATCAAAAGGATGACGACGATCTCACAATCGGTCGTCAGACATCCAACTTCCTCTCGGCGCTAGAAGAAGACGCAGACCCTGCGATTGTGAAAAACTTCTACAAGTAAGATTGTAGTTACATTTATGTCATTAGAAACAGTAAAAGTACTCACCAAGTAAGATTGTAGTTATATTTATGTCATTAGAAACAGTAAAAGTACTCACCAAGTAAGATTGTAGTTAGATATACGTCATTAAAAAAGTACTCACCAAGTAAGATTGTAGTTAGATATATGTCATTAAAAAAGTACTCACCAAATAAGATTGCAGTTAGATTTATGTCATTAGAAACAGTAAAATAATTCACCAAGTAAGATTGTAGTTAGATATATGTCATTAAAAAAGTACACACCAAGTAAGATTGTAGTTAGATTTATGTCATTAGAAACAGTAAAAGTACTCACCAAGTAAGATTGTAGTTAGATATATGTCATTAAAAAAGTACTCACCAAGTAAGATTGTAGTTAGATTTATGTCATTAGAAACAGTAAACGTTCTCACCAAGTAAGATTGTAGTTACATTTATGTTATTAGAAACAGTAAAATAATTCACCAAGTAAGATTGTAGTTAGATATATGTCATTAAAAAAGTACTCACCAAGTAAGATTGTAGTTAGATTTATGTCATTAGAAACAGTAAACGTTCTCACCAAGTAAGATTGTAGTTACATTTATGTTATTAGAAACAGTAAAATAATTCACCAAGTAAGATTGTAGTTAGATATATGTCATTAAAAAAGTACACACCAAGTAAGATTGTAGTTAGATTTATGTCATTAGAAACAGTAAAAGTACTCACCAAGTAAGATTGTAGTTAGATATATGTCATTAAAAAAGTACTCACCAAGTAAGATTGTAGTTAGATTTATGTCATTAGAAACAGTAAACGTTCTCACCAAGTAAGATTGTAGTTAGATATATGTCATTAAAACAATAAAAGTATTCACCAAGTAAGATTGTAGTTATATTTAAGTATTTAAAAACAATTAAAGTATTCACCAGGTATTGCTATTTATGTTTTAGATTTAGCTAAATGACATTTAAGGGCTGTCCGGGGTGACTACACTGCAGCAGTGGAGAAACTACTGAAGTCATTCCCATTTGAGAGTGATATGCTCAAGGCTGTGCTTCTCCTCGATGTGAACTGCAGACTGTTGTTCTCTGAACGACAAAGTATAGTGTTAGCTGGTTGTATTGTTTGCTTTAACTTTTGTAATGTTATACAACAGTATAGTTGCCTATACACATCATGTCTGTATAGGCAATAAGTTCATGTTTAAGTTTTGCTATGTTTTGATTGCATTTTTAGGTGGCTGTTCACACATTTGTCCGAAAAATGTTCTGCTTCCATCTGATTATATATATTTTACGTGTGAAATTTGAATGTGTCATGGCCAGCTATGGCACAAAGTTGCTGGTTCCGTCATGCGACTAATGCATGGTCATTAACTCAGCAGTAGTGTATTTTCAGTTCTGAAGATCGCAGACTCCTTCCAGTCACTGTCCGATGAGGAGTCGGATGAGCTGCTGGAGGAGTGGCAAGACTTCTAGGTGGCCCAGGACCTGCCTTCCTTCACCGACGATCACATCGACCTGTGATGGGCCTCCGACTTGAAGACAGCCGCGCATCACGTGCCTAGGTCGCCTCGTCCAGGCGCTCCTCTTACTCTCCTACAATCATTTTCGGGTGGAAAGGGTGTTCAGCATGATGGGGAAGATCGACATCAAGTTTCGGCTGTCGCTAGGGCATGAGTCCATGAGTGCCTTGCTGGCGTGAAAAATCATGTTTCCTCTGCATGCTACCAGTTGCAGATGTCGCCAGGTTTGCTGGAGTCTGTTGGAAAGGCGACTCACCTTTACAACACCATGTTGCAGACGCAATAAAATGACGATTGCATGGAGATCGCAGTCTTTTGTTTGTCTCATTTTTCATTCATGTTTTGCACTATACATCTACATTTTTAATGTTGTAGGTTTTGTTGGTACGTGTGTGTTTCAGTTTAGGTGGCTTTTGATAAGCGTTCCCTTTAAAAACAATTACCGGTAAAATCCCCTTATCGTGTTTTGATAATATAGGGAGATCTTCCTATATTTTGGGTTCATTCAACTTGGAAGTTCAGTGACTTGTTTCTCGAACCTTTTTTTAAATAACAGTATACTGTTTGCTTCTTTCCATTCTAAAGGAACCACTCCCTCTTCTAATGACAAGTTGAAAACTGTTGCAAGCGGTATGCTAATTTGTTCTATAATTTCCAATAGTAGTTTGGGCGGAATTCCATCCAATCCAGGGGCCCGTTTCATGAAGCGGTTAAGAACGTTCTTAAAGCTAAGATGTTTGTCTTAGTAAATGACGCGATTTTTTAATATAAGCGAACATAGAAGTTTACGCAAACATGTGACGCTAAGTAATTGCATAACTTTAAGTACGCTTCATGAAACCGGCCCAAGGTGATTTATTATCCTTCATAGCCCTTATTTTCTTAACTACCATTTTCGGGGTTACAATTAACTGTCCTAAATAGTCTGATTCCGCCCTTGAACTTTGCATCTGGCACTGGCAGTGAACTTATATCTTCCCTGGTAAACACCGAACTAAAATACTCAATCAGATCTTCTGCCATTAAGAATCCCTGTGATATTATATTTCCAGCACGACATTTTCTTCCACATCATTTGTTTGTACTTAATTTTTCTAATGGCTTCTTTCGATAAGTGTTTCTCTCTGGGCCGTTTCCCTTTTTTTCAAGGGAAAACATTTATCGACGACCCACTCAATTTCACTCTTTAAGATATTCCAGCATTCTGTTGCTGTCTTATTCTTCAGTGTGTTGTTCCAGTCTATCTTTGCTAAATATTTCCTCATGTCCTTATATCTTCCTTTGTGGGAATTTCTCGTGTACTGCTTTTTACTATTCTTTTTATTATCCTTTCTGATTTTACTTTGATGGTAAAATGTATCTGGTTGTGATCAATACTCCCCAGTGGCTCACACATCTTGACATTGTCAACTAATTCATTCTGTAAGGACAAAACAATGTCTAACACATTCTCACCCCTGGTTGGTTCTAGAACATGTTGAGAAAGGAAAGTATCTTGTACGAAAACTAAAAACTTGTGGTCCTCACTCCCCATACTCTGTAGAGATGGTTTAAATCCCCCTAGTAATACAGTCCCGATTGCTTCATTTCCCTTATAGCGTTCTGTATTTTTGTATTCTCCTCTATGCTTATGTTTGGACTTCGATAAACTAACCCAACCGTTAACGTTGAGTTTCCTGTAACTATGATATATCGGTGGTGGCCCAACCGTTAACGTTGAGTTTCCTGTAACTATGATATATCGGTGGTGGCCCGTGATTCGGTTAAACCTATTATGTGAGTATCTTCTACCATAATGTTTAGTTCACTTATTTTGCTCCTTGCATTTAAATAAACGCATTTGTATCGAGCTTCAGAACCGTTTTCCAGGCTGTTCTTTGCTGATTGATTGCTGGATTGTGTTCCCCCCTCTACCAATTGTTTGACAAAACTCACGAGACGGTTCACTTTGGTGACACTTTCGATCTGATCTTCTGATTTGATCTGATCCCCTGGGCCTTCCCTCCAGATCCGGCCATTCCAATTTAGTTTAATTCTTGGTCAGTACTTTTGTCGATTGCTATTTATAATCTGGGATTAGTAGATGGGTGAAAAAGTTAACTTAAATTGTACAATTGTGTAGAGGGAGGAACTTCCGGACGAGAGGGGGGGGGGGTCGTTCCGAAGACATGACAGTTTCACCAGAATCAGCAAGTACCTGATGATTTATGTTCAGGTTACAAATGTATGTACCTACGAGTTGTGTTTTTAACATAACCACGTTAAAAAAAAATCCTTATTAGGGGAACGGCGTGCAGTACGGACCCCCTGCCCAAAACGAACCTCCAACCGTTTGGCGTTTTTGTACTATATACAGCTAAATTTATGGTGGCATTGCTAAGTAACTAAAAAATAGCCCTAGTGAACATTGGTCGGAAGTGCGAAACGCACATTCCAAGACGTGAGCTCAAAAAGATTGGTCTTCACACCTTTCTTAAGTTAGCACTATTTTCCAAATATCAAATTTCCGTTTTGTGCGCGTTGAAGACAATGGAAACTGTGCTATGTATAAGCCAAACGTATATGCTCTGATATATATGTATTATATTTTTAAAACATGGAGAGTTTGTATTCAAATTGATAATCAACCCCAGGCCGTGAAATGTCCCAAAGGGGCCCTTAAGTGGTCCGCTGTGCTAAAAGGGTTCGCTATTGTCGATATGCTGTTGGTACAATGCACACACCTGCATTTGTAAGGTTTTATGGTATTACATTATTTTACATTGTGTATTACATATTACCCAGTTATACAATAATAATAATAATACGTTATTCAACAAAACAATAATATTACTAATATATTTTATGTATAACGCCAATATGAGCTGTATCATATTATATTATTATATTATCGAGTAGTGTAATATATAAATATATTGTCACGTTGCATGTATCACCAAACCATGATAATAAACCCCGTAGCGATTGGTCTCACCTATACTGAAAGGAGATCAATCAACAAAGTGAAAGTCGATTAAATGAGAAATGACATGCATCACCACGCTCAGTCCATACAAACGTCAACTTCGATTGCGAACAAAATCTTACAAAAATCCAACAACCCGGAAGGAGCCTCAAATCAACACGAGTGGAACAACACGGGGAAGTGAAGAGATCGTTCGCCATGCCACTGCGATGTCTCGTACCTTCGAAAACAAGCGAGACAACTGGGCGCAGAAACAACAACGCACGGACAGTAAGGACGGGGAAGAAAGGATAAAATGTGACTAATAAGCGCCATGGGCACACCATGACTGGCCAGGGTCCGAATGTGCACAATGTGTTTGCGAAATGGTGTACTATGGTAAACAATGGTAAACCATGGTATAATTTCATTAAGGGTGTGTGATGAGCACGTGGTAATGTTCGAAACCTCTCGAACACCCCCCTCAACAGTGAACAATCTCCAACACTACCCCCCTCGACACCACGAAAAAAAATTATAAAAGTGCAAACCGATCCCGAAACTGCATCTCAACCAAATCAAATACACAAAGGGACGCCTGCATTGATGCGACGCAATATAAAATGTTGACCATAGTTTGACAACTAGTTTTTACATTTGAATACGTGAATTCAAAAGGGGCCCAACTCCACACTTTTCCAATTTTCACTTTTTGCACGAATTGTAGTGTTCATACAGCAAGCTATCTGATTACATTCTAAACAGGCCCAATTCCACTGTTTAAGTGCCCACAAGGCATGGCGTACATTATGTGTTGAATTCATGAATGGCCCAACTCTAGCAATTGGGCCCTTTTTAATTAACATTTGAATAGTCCATAGAGGGCAGCACTAGAGCTCTAACTCTAGGATGACACAGAATGTATAATATTATGCTTCAACTTCAAACAGAATATGCCATTTCCTCATTTACCAACAGGTGATGTGTTACCAACAGGTGGTGTGTTACCAACAGGTGATGTGTTACCAACAGGTGGTGTGTTACCAACAGGTGATTTGTTACCAACAGGTGGTGTGTTACCAACAGGTGGTGTGTTACCAACAGGTGGTGTGCTACCAACAGGTGGTGTGTTACCAACAGGTGGTGTGTTACCAACAGGAGATGTGTTACCAACAGGTGATGTGTTACCAACAGGTGGAGTGTTACCAACAGGAGATGTGTTACCAACAGGTGATGTGTTACCAACAGGTGGTGTGTTACCAACTGGTGGTGTGTTACCAACAGGTGGTGTGTTACCAACAGGTGATGTGTTACCAACAGGTGGTGTGTTACCAACAGGTGATGTGTTACCAACAGGTGGTGTGTTACCAACAGGTGGTGTGTTACCAACAGGTGGTGTGTTACCAACAGGTGATGTGTTACTAACAGGTGGTGTGTTACCAACAGGTGGTGTGTTACCAACAGGTGGTGTGTTACCAACAGGTGATGTGTTACCAGCAGGTGGTGTGTTACCAACAGGTGGTGTGTTACCAACAGGTGGTGTGTTACCAACAGGTGATGTGTTACCAGCAGGTGGTGTGTTACCAACAGGTGATGTGTTACCAACGGGTGATGTGTTACCAACGCGGTGGTGTGTTACCAACAGGTGATGTGTTACCAACAGGTGGTGTGTTACCAACAGGTGGTGTGTTACCAACAGGTGATGTGTTACCAGCAGGTGATGTGTTATCACCAGGTGGTGTGTTACCAACAGGTGATGTGTTACCAACAGGTGGTGTGTTACCAGCAGGTGGTGTGTTACCAGCAGGTGGTGTGTTACCAACAGGTGGTGTGTTACCAACAGGTGACGTGTTATCAACAGGTAATGTGTTACCAACAAGTGATGTGTTACCAACAGGTGATGTGTTACCAGCAGGTGGTGTGTTACCAACATGTGGTGTGTTACCAACAGGTGGTGTGTTACCAACAGGTGGTGTGTTACCAGCAGGTGATGTGTTACCAGCAGGTGGTGTAGCAGTATTCCCGATACTATAAGAACACTCTACGTGTTCACAGATGGTTGTAGAGGCCAAAACCACCATCACACAATAATAATAATAATAATTCCGTTTTTTATATAGCACTTTTTAAGTAAGTAAATACTAATCAAAGCGCTTCACATACTAAAATGACATGTTGACTAAATGTTAAAATATAAATAAATTAAATTAATAAGCTAAGAAAAAATAATAATAATAATAAATAAAAATAAATAAATAAAAATAAAATTTCAAAAATAAATAAATTAAAATACAATTTAAAACATAAATACATTAAAATACAATTTCAAACAATTCAATTAAAAACAAATCAATACTATAAAATAGAAACCAGTGTCATTTAGTTGTGGCAGCAGTGCTTGCATCAAGACATGTAGTGCATGCGAAATAGATGGGTTTTAAGTTGTTTCCGGAAAGCCACCAATGTTCCAACTGAGCGTACACACTTTGGCAAGCTATTCCACATATGTGAGCCTGTCACTGCAAAGCTGCCCCGTCCGATAGTTCTCTTAGACACCGTCACCGCGAGAAGCGTTGCGTCACTCGCCGATCGCAATGCACGTGTGGGTGCGTTGCGAACTATCGCACAGTTGAGGTAGTTCGGGGCTAAGCCATGCAGGATCTTAAATATGTAAGTACATATCTTGAAAGTAATTCTCATTCTGATCGGCAGCCAATGCAGTGATTGCAGAATTGGTGTGATGTGATCTCGCCGTCTGACGCGGTTGATGAGGCGAGCGGCTGAGTTCTGAGCTCTGTCCATTGTTTGATCCACCGAGTAGAGCATTGCAGTAGTCGAGGCGACTTAGCACAAGACATCGTACCTTCAGACATTGGTGCGCAATGGTAGATTCGACAAGGTTATGCATCGTCTTCCTGTCAGGGGACACAGTTTTTTGTTATGTGACGGTGACTTTGGCGTAATTGAAAAATTACAAAGAAATAGGGAGGTTGTGGAGATATATTCCGAGTGGGAGGATATGATCAGAGAAAAGTTTGATGTGACAACCATGACAGGCAAAGACATGTTCAACTTTCTTCAAAAGGTATGTTAAAAATGGAGATAAGTTCTTCCGGTACAAAATAAAAAAGTTTGTCTTTTTCTGTAGATCATAAATTTGACATTCAGGTTTCGCAGTGTCTGACAATGTAACCAATAGGTTTCGCCTGTTAAAACCTGCTGTCACGCAGGTGGCATACCTTGTGCAGCCTCTCTAAGATGCGCAGTTGGCCGTTAAAGAAGCCAAGGTGAAACATGTAAATGCGCTCGCACAATACCGTTCTCCTGTTGCACAGCAATTTATTGCATAACTAACTGCTACGAATGACCGAAATGCAGATAGTGAATCAGATTACGATGATTAAGGACAGCATTGAAAGCATGTGCAGTGTGTTTTAACTAACCTATGACTTCACAGGCAAATTCCAGCTAGACCACCCATTTTAAAATGCATATTTACTGTTTCTAATTTAAGATTTTCCTATAATTAATGTATATTGTTAAGGACATATCGATCTAAACCAATGTATGAAACTTGTACACTATGTTCTTGTGTATACATTCATTGATGAAGATATTTACCATATTGTTACCAAAGAAAGTGCCCAACTCCGCAACTGAAATTTTTCCTTCACGTTTTTATATAGTGATATCATGCTCATGTCCTGTCTAGACGCACTGCCAATAACACTGTACACAATAAAAACATGTTGTGCAAATTACATATTCCGAAAAATAATTACAAAAATTGTCCTCCTGCAAGAGATGTGCCCCATTTGAATTCACCAATTCATTTTGTTAGTGTAGGAAAAGTAAGGATCGCAAGCAGAGCTGGAATACCAGAGCCTGTATATCAGTAGGAAGATATCAACAATAACCTACCAGACCGGACCTTACTGCATTGACAATTGTACAATCACGATATATATGGCCGTTGTATATACCACTGCTGAAATAAAGGTGCGACAATACATTTGACAATTATTGAAGGAGTAAAATGTATTTTTGCACGTGTATAGAATATTGTTTACGATTTAGTAATTATTCCAATTTGTAGATAATTACGATGCTAATTTAGGTATTGTGTGTTGCATTATAGTTTGACTGTTTATATTTTATGTTTATAAAACCAGTTGAAACATGACCAATTAGTAATTTGTTATCCGGGCGAAGTTGGAACTTGCACTACTCTCCAACTGAAATACAAAACAATACTAGTGCTCATCGATTGACGATGTTTCTTCTGCTTGCTAAGCACAATGACATTACACTATATTTCGATCGGTATATATTGCGATGGGGCATGTAATTAGCGCTTCTTATTTAGATGTAGACCTTTCATACGTGTAGCTTCCCGACAAATTCTAGCTTCACAGTCCGCCATGTGGCGCCACTGGTTAGTGAAAGGCGTTTGGTAGATTCCGATCGCTGGTAGATTCCCGACCTAAGCTACCGTATTTAGGCGTGAATAGTTGAGGATAATATTGCTATTGCGACAGTGTAGCAGTGGTTATACTACTAACGCAATACCATCCAGATAGTGCCATATAATGCTATTATGTTAATAATGCTTAATAATGAGAGTCTCCATGATCATATATTTATTTACATTTATTTGCTGTATATAATAATATTTATGTATTTTATGGTCGAATAAATGAATCTGATTCTGATTCTGATTATATTGCGACGGTATTGCGGTAGTATTATCGACTAGCGAATGCTTAGGAAAAGCAAGCCGGGTTACCTAGGCACCGTGCGGTGGCAGCATCTTTTGCGCCCCTCTTTTTTGCAAGTCTCGCCCGGGGTTGTGACTTCGTCGGGAAGCAGAACAGTTTAGTATGTTTGTAGACATGGTGTGATAATTTTTAGAAATTTCGTGATTTTAGGTCAACAGTATGAACAGTCTTGTTATATATTACTATAATATAGTACTTTTATAAACCACATATTATGTAGTAATGTAGGATAAAATGAAAGATATTAATGTGTAGGTCCTATACTATTAATATAAAATGTCCACAAACAGCTATCCTTGTTGAGGTATCAAAACATCACGCAGTGTTATGAAACTTCTAGTGAGGATTATGAGTGGGTGGATACGGAATAGAGTGGAAGAAGAATTAGACGAAGAACGTACAGTTCAGGAAGGGAAGAGGGACAGCTTGTGGAATGTTTGCAAATCCCTAGAAGAAAAGAGTTTGGATATGCATGGAAATGTGGTACTGGCTTTCATGTGTAATTAGAAAGCTTACGACACGGGACGAATAGAGAATGTACCTGCAACGTTGAAGCTTGTGGGAGTATCAGAACCGGGTGTCATGGCGGGGCAAGTCATATATACGAGAGAACGAAAGGAAGAGTAGTGGTTCAGGGTAAGATGTCTGATGACTTAATGTCGGTTTGTGGTAATGAAATGCATTTAATTCATTACTATTCATCGACATGATAGAGTTTATCTGTAGCAAGACAATGCAAGCAGACGATCTGGAGAGGAGAAAGTGGTATGGATGTGGACTGTCGGTGAGTGTGGAGAAGGTGATGTGGATTGTGTGTGAGTGTGGAGAAGGTGATGTGGACAGTTGGTGGGTGTAGAGAAGGTGATGTGGACAGTTTGTGAGTGTAGAGAAGATGGTGTGGATTGTGGGTGAGTGTTGAGAAGTTGATGTGGACTGTGGGTGAGTGTGAAGTCGGTGGTGTGGACTGAAGTTGAGTTGAAACAGACGATCTGGAGAGGAGAAAGTGGTGTGTGTGTGGACTGTGAATGAGTGTGTTGTCGGTGATGTGATTGTGGACAACAGAGTCGAGTTGCATTTAAGGAGACCGATGAAGGGAGGGTGAATTTTGTGTACATTGGGAGAATGGGTAATGAAAGTAGGCTTTCGGTGTTAGACGTTTCCTAGTTTCCTAGTTGTTTCCAGCACTCGGCAACGTTCTATTAACTGACTAGTCTGTAAATATTGTGGTTACAATGTTATGATCTTATGAGGTCTCATTCAACTAGCCAGCCTTTTATCAGACCATTATCGCCAAGCCTACCTTTCTATGCTGGCACTGAGGATGGTCACTGCCATGGTGCTTGTCGTCCTCAGTGGTTCTTTTACGTCCCAAATTGAGACGGGACCGACATTAACGTGATCGCCGAGTCACGAGGAATACACAGTCCCCAATGTTGAGAGCCAGGTTTTTAAACCAAATATACCATACCTGCCCGATCTGGGTATTGAACTCGGGGCGCCGGCATGTCAGGCGGATGTGCTAACCACTACACTATCGTGCCCCGGGAAAGAATGCAAGAGGAGTCTAGATGGAGTCAAGCGCGAAAGGAATCCGTCAACATACTTGAATTGGACAGTCTTAAGAGCATATGTCTCCACGACATTTTTCGGTCACATCGTTTTTGAGAGAGGAAAGATGGTTGACAATATCAACACATAAGAAAGAGCATTTGTATCTGGCGTTAACGTGAATATTCAACTTTGAAAAATTTATAGAATTACGTTTACATGTGGAATTGAATAAGTTAATGGTTTGTTTGATGGTTTTACCAGAATTACATTCGAAAACGTTACGCAATTGAGCTATCGTAATGGATGCTATACTTATAGACTTGCCTTTCGCAAAATTTATGTGAAAGACGAGCAATATAAATTGTGTTTTGTAGAGCGTCGAGGGATGCAGATGTAGGTGTTTTGGGAGCCTGACATCCACCTGTGTGAATACTACCAGTGGTAAACATATTGACTCCCGCCGTGAGAGGCTCACTTCAATACGACTGTCTTCGTGCAGCTGTTGGCGACATATTTTGGCCATCCAGTTTGCCGCGATACATGTAGAACACTGGTATCGATGTAACTTCACTACTACTAATCTTCACCAACTGCTGTTACACGTAATCGATTTATGACGATTTCTAATTGTCGCTGTGTCGGTTGTCAATCAGCCACAGTCTTATTTCCGCTTGTCAGCAAGGAGCGTGCAAGGAAACATGCGACACAGAGCGGCCAAATTCACTGTTTCACTCGTAATTACTGTGTGTATTGTTCTCAAGGCAGGTACGTGTTCCGCTGTAGCAGGATATTACTCGCAAGACTCGGTGTTCTATGATTGTTATGAACTCGTATCATAATATGCTCCCGTTTCAGCTGGGACGTTGCCATTCCGATGACTCTCACCAAAACATCTACAACATTTACAAAATGTTCACTCTAAATATATTCACTCTCCCAAAGCACTCCCCATTCCAGCGCCTATGGAACAGAGGAGCTACACACGTCCAAGGGTACACGATAGGGGCCAAAAGAAGCGACTACATGCTAA
Source organism: Paraescarpia echinospica (assembly GCA_020002185.1). Classification (NCBI taxonomy): domain Eukaryota; kingdom Metazoa; phylum Annelida; class Polychaeta; order Sabellida; family Siboglinidae; genus Paraescarpia; species Paraescarpia echinospica. Next base: position 3,575,626 of record CM034537.1, on the reverse strand, counting down.
GGGCCGACAGCAGCGGTTAAACGCGAAGGGTGGATAGTAGCGACTGCACGCTGTACGGGCAGACAGCAGCGGTTAAACGCGAAGGGTGGATAGTAGAGACTGCACGCTAAGGGCCGACAGCAGCGGTTAAACGCGAAGGGTGGATAGTATAGACTGCACGGTGTACGGGCAGACAGCAGCGGTTAAACGCGAAGGGTAGATAGTAGAGACTGCACGCTACGGGCAGACAGCAGCAGCTATGCGTGATTAGTGTCGACAGCAGCTGGTATATCATAAGGTTCGAAAAAGCGGTTACGTAGTACATTCTATGTGGGTCGAACAAATGGGTGAGAACAGCGGGTTATATGCCAACTGTAGCGGCTATACGTGGTCGTGGGATCCACCGTGCAACAGCCTACTTCAAATAAAAGCAACAGAGAAGAACAGAGAAGGCGCGGAACGAAGACGTGAAAGCCTCACTTCCACCCGGAACCTCCTCCTCCACTGCCCAGAACATCTGCAGATCAAGACTCGGGCTGACTCACGATCGACCCACCGTATGCAGACCTTACCTTCTTCGTTCCTAGAGATCGCCGATGAGGAGTCAGTCTTTCAGACTTCGTTCCATTCCATATCTTCCTCCGTGAGCCACGAAGCGTAACCACTTAGCGTAGCCAACGCTTACGAACGGAAGTGATAAATGTTCTGTTACGTGAAATAGTTGCCGTTGGTTAATCAAAAATGTCTGAAGTTTATTCTTCAAATAAAATAAATTTAATATGTTGAAGGTATAGTGCCGCCAAATTGTGAAACAGGCGCCACACCGGAAGAGACAAACTCTTTCACGAGAGGCTGTCTGTTCCGTTACCCGCTCTTCTTTGCGGTCAGGCGCATAGAAACGTGCCGACTTAAAAAAATACGAGCCAACAGTGGCTATTTACTAATTAATGGTTGGTGTACAACTTGAAAAAATAATTCGAACTGCAAACACTTACGTACTTAGTTAGGCCTGTTTGCTCGCTGGGAACATAGGCCATCGACAATGGTCCTCCACTGTCGTCAGTTTGATGCCATTTTCTCGAATTTTCTCCCGGTGTATCCCATCTGCTTTCTTTCGCTTTTGTTGTCTCTGTCAGGTGTTTCTTTGCCTTCCTCTTCTTTTCTCCCCTAGGGGGTTCCATGTAATCGTTTATCGTGTGAAGTTTGTTGCAGGTTTCCTTAGTGGGTGTCCTATCCACGTCCATTTTCTCTTCTATATTTCGTTTTTCTATTGGTAGATGCTTGATCCATTTCCATAGTGCGAACACTGTTTTGGGCTTATTAAATACAAGTTGGCGGGCAATATATAATAATTATTATGTAACAAAGCAATTTTTTCTTCAAGTATTAAGAACTATATATTTAAAAAATGAGGAACAGACAATGTTGGTTTACTGCTTTTACGTGAAGATAGCATTAGAAGTTAGAGTTAGCGCTGGCACGAACAGGGTTTTTAAGAGAAGGTAGCATTAGAAGTTAGAGTTAGCGCTGGCACGAACAGGGTTTTTAAGAGAAGGTAGCATTAGAAGATAGAGTTAGCGCTGGCACGAACAGGGTTTTTAAGAGAAGGTAGCATTAGAAGATAGAGTTAGCGCTGGCACGAACAGGGTTTTTACATGAAGGTAGCATTAGAAGGTAGATTTAGCGTTGGCACGAACAGGGTTTTTACATGAAGGTAGCATTAGAAGGTAGATTTAGCGTTGGCACGAACAGGGTTTTAAGAGAAGGTAGCATCAGAAGGTAGATTTAGCGCTGGCACGAACAGGGCTTTTACGTGAAGATAGCATTAGAAGTTAGAGTTAGCGCTGGCACGAACAGGGTTTTGAAGAGAAGGTAGCATCAGAAGGTAGATTTAGCGCTGGCACGAACAGGGCTTTTACGTGAAGATAGCATTAGAAGTTAGAGTTAGCGCTGGCACGAACAGGGTTTTTACGTGAAGGTAGCATTAGAAGGTAGATTTAGCGCTGGCACGAACAGGGCTTTTACGTGAAGGTAGCATCAGAAGGTAGATTTAGCATTAGCACGAACAGGGTTTTTAAGAGAAGGTTAGCGCTGGCACGAACAGGTTTTTAAGAGAAGGTAGCATTAGAAGATAGATTAGCGCTGGCACGAACAGGGCTTTTACGTGAAGGTAGCATTAGAAGGTAGATTTAGCGCTGGCACGAACAGGGCTTTTACGTGAAGGTAGCATCAGAAGGTAGATTTAGCATTAGCACGAACAGGATTTTTACGTGAAGGTAGCATTAGAAGGTAGAGTTAGCGCTGGCACGAACAGGGCTTTTACGTGAAGGTAGCATTAGAAGGTAGAGTTAGCGCTGGCACGAACAGGGTTTTTACGTGAAGGTAGCATTAGAAGGTAGAGTTAGCGCTGGCACGAACAGGGTTTTTACGTGAAGGTAGCATTAGAAGGTAGAGTTAGCGCTGGCACGAACAGGATTTTTACGTGAAGGTAGCATTAGAAGGTAGAGTTAGCGCTGGCACGAACAGGGTTTTTACGTGAAGGTAGCATTAGCAGTTAGATTTAGCGCTGGCACGAACAGGGCTTTATCTGAAGGTAGCATTAGAAGTTAGATTTAGCGCTGGCACGAACAGGGCTTTCATGGAATGATGTATTTTGTGCTATAAGATGAGTAGTTTACACTTCAGTACCAGTCGCAGAGTTCATTATATTCACATAGATATGATAACTCTACATATTACTGTCACCTCTGTTAATTGTTCTATCTTAATGCACATAGACATGATAACTCTACATATTATTACTGTCACCTCTGTTAATTGTTCTATCTTAATGCACATAGATATGATAACTCTACATAGTATTACTGTCACCTCTGTTAATTGTTCTATCTTAATGCACATAGACATGATAACTCTACATATTATTACTGTCACCTCTGTTAATTGTTCTATCTTAATGCACATAGATATGATAACTCTACATAGTATTACTGTCACCTCTGTTAATTGTTCTATCTTAATGCACATAGACATGATAACTCTACATATTATTACTGTCACCTCTGTTAATTGTTCTATCTTAATGCACATATATATGATAACTCTATATAGTATTACTGTCACCTCTGTTAATTGTTCTATCTTAATGCACATAGACATGATAACTCTACATATTATTACTGTCACCTCTGTTAATTGTTCTATCTTAATGCACATAGACATGATAACTCTACATATTATTACTGTCACCTCTGTTAATTGTTCTATCTTAATGCACATAGACATGATAACTCTACATATTATTACTGTCACCTTTGTTAATTGTTCTATCTTAATGCACGTAGACATGATAACTCTACATATTATTACTGTCACCTCTGTTAATTGTTCTATCTTAATGCACATAGACATGATAACTCTACATAGTATTACTGTCACCTCTGTTAATTGTTCTATCTTAATGCACATAGACATGATAACTCTACATATTATTACTGTCACCTCTGTTAATTGTTCTATCTTAATGCATATAGACATGATAACTCTACATAGTATTACTGTCACCTCTGTTAATTGTTCTATCTTAATGCACATAGACATGATAACTTTACATATTATTACTGTCACCTCTGTTAATTGTTCTATCTTAATGCACAATTTGTGGAATCTATTTATTTTTGGAGGAAAGATACTAGTCTCTTTTGCAGGGGATCTGCTGGACGTTCTCACGGCAACACGACATGAAAAGAAGTATTCGTCGTCGTCGTCGTCGTCGTCGGTGAAACCTCGCGCCGCCGGCGAGGAATATAGACACGAAGAACGACTGGCAGCTGACTTCTATGGTGCCGAAATAGTGCTATCAAGCGAGCACAGCATGCCCACCCCGGAATCTCCAAGGCACCCAGCAGTGGATAGTGACGTAGGAAGACCGGGTTGGGACGGCGCGGAGGCAGCACGGCCGGCCGCCCCTCCCGTTAGTCAACAGTCCCGGTCCGGGGAGGGGACGTTGGCACGACGAGGTGATGCGTCACTTCGGAGTGCCAGCCGCCACACCAGACCCTATCTCCTCCCACGCCTTGTTGCCTACTACCAGGGCGTAGCGTGGACCTCGAAACCGCGATCACCGATTATCCCGGACAGGGACACAAAGTCCGCTACGACGAAGCGAAAATTGCCGAGTATAACCAACAACGCTGCGGGACTAGCCTACGACAAGACGCTTGGTGACGTCAGCAAGTCTGTCCCTTTTGGCAACCCTGAGTATGTCAGATCCCCAGAACGATTTCGCACACCGGGTAGATCGTCGAGTGATAGGTATGTTACCAACTCACCAATGTGGCCCATGCTATCGCAGCATAAGCAACACCCACAGCTCGAAACGTCGCAGCAGAAACAGAAGCAGCATTCACAAAAGGAACAAGAAGAAGTACAACAGCAACAACAGAAGACTGCACCGGAACCGCTGTCTGAGCCTGGAGAGCGCGAGAACTCACGTTCTCGACAAATCATTCTACCAAACGCGCGATCTAACAGCAAGTACAGCATTGTGTACATGCGGAAATCTCGCGTGAACCCGCGTTTGTGGGCGTACTATCAGAATGGTAACCCGAGTAAGCACACCCAGACGCCGGTCAACTCTAGAAACGACGATGACGTCATGTTACCATCGGATGTAAAATTCCCATCCAATAGCGTGGTCACTGATGCCATACAAACAGTGGCTCAATATGATAAGAAGATAGATGAAGTGCAGAACCTTTCCGGAAAGGTCACCACACATCCTAAGCGGAAACAGGCAACAGCGGCTGCAGGACAGCACAACTTCCGGTTAGATTCAGCAGATCGCCAGCGATGGAACTCGGCGCCTCGACTCGCGGGAAGTGACGCCGAGGACGTCGCACCAGTCGCGGCCACGTCAAAGCCCGGAGTCCAGCCGACCAAGGTGGTGCTGGTGACGTACATGCGTGGTGGGTCGAGTCTACTGGGCCAACTGTTCAACTACAACCCTCGGGCCGTGTACTGGTTCGAGCCACTCGACGCTGTTTACAGTCGCCTGTACGCCACGGCCGAGGGCTGGCTGCCACTCGACATCGCCTTTGACCCGAGCAGGGAACTGAGGTAAGGAACAGTGTGTGGGTGATCTTACGTATCACAGTTGAGCTAGTGTTTGAACAATGCAAGCAATTAAATCACGTGTGTGTGTGTGTGTGTGCGGGTGTATGTGTGTGTGTGCGTGCGTACGTATGTGCGTGTGTGTATGTGCGTGCGTGCATGCGTGTGTATCATTTATCTGGTGTGTGTGTGTGCGTGCGTACGTGTGTGCGTGTGTGTGTATGTGCGTGCGTGTGTGTGTGGGTGTGTGTGGGGGGTGTGTGTGTGTGTGTGTATGTGCGTGCGTATGTGTGTGCGTGTGTGTATGTGCGTGCGTGCGCGCGCGCGCATTATAGCATACCATTCACTCCTAGAAGTAGACGAATTAATTCAGTGAGACGTTGTTTTACCTTCGTGCCTAGAATTGTTGTGAGAAAATAAGTGGGTAATTGGATAAACTGTTTAGTTGGTGAACCCAATAGATAGCACGGCTGATCGTTCAGCAAGTCCTCCCTCTCCTCGTGAACGTTGTGTGACGCAGGTCTATGAGAGCCTATGGCCTCTACCGCATACCGCTGCTGTCGGCTCTGAAATCTTAGCATTGTCACCTTAGTGGGGCGGCATAGTTCAAAATACCATAACATTGTGCATTTGAGTATTAAAGAATGAAACGTGGTGAATATGTAGACTAATATGTATGGATCTTTTTCGGATATTGGGCCATCTGAAATTAAACCAGTGTGGGCCGCCAGTTTGAAATTAAATATGGCTGACATATAATGGCATTTTATTGTCATAAATATATTATTTTTATCAGTTATGCGATGCATGTTGTATAAAGAGTAAACATACAGTGTGGCAACATGTTATTGATTTGGAACAACACGCCATTTTAGTCAAATATATGTGTATTTGTGAATATTTGATAGAGACAAAAGTTCCGACTCGTCGACAACTATACAACTGCACAGTGTAACAAACAGGAAGTTGTGCGTCATTTCTAAATAAAATACATCAGAAACGCAAACAAACCCATTTCTGTCAAATAATCTAGCAAAACTCAGTAACTTAAAGAAACTGCAAAAAAATCCTACAGTTGAACAGATTATATGAAGGTCAAAGGGTAAAAAGACTGTTGTCATTCATCAACCTCAATGACATGAATCTTACAGACTACGGTTTAACAACACAAAGCTGCAAAGGGCAGATAAGAGACTGGTTTGCCGCCCTACTACTTATTTACCCTCCTCTCTCTCCCCCTAGCACGAGGTCAGGCTCACACTGGTCCTCCATTTTGTTCTGTTTCCGTCATAGTTCATGTACTGCCGTCTCCACCACCAGTCTCCACTTCCCCTGTCTGCCGCTCTCGTTCTCCACTCCATTCCCAATCTCGCTAAATATCGTTTATACAATCCTCCAATCTCAGTCGTGGTTTTCCACGTCTCCTTTCCCTTTGAGGACACCTGCCGTCTTCGCTAGCCGTTCCACTCCCATTCACTCCACGTGTCCAACCTAATGGAACCGACTTTTCACCAACGTATATAAACTACAACATGATGCCTCACAGACGCCTGCCGGCGTACGAGGAGGACGCCCTGGTCGACACTGCCCGCCGACTGCTCGACTGCGACGTCGAGGCCCTGCCGACGGAGGTCCTCACCAACTACTTCCTCGTGAACCAGGGCGCGTCCCGATTCAGCCAGCTCGCCCTCGCGCCCTACGCCGCCTGCATCAAACTGATGTTGTCCCAACGCGGAGAAACAGTGACGTCACAATGTAATGACGTCACGGAGACTACGTGCGCGAGACATTTTGGAGGTGACTACGAACTGAGGAAGTGCCATGAGAAGCTGGAAGAGATTCGTGCCAACAGCTTCGGACACGATGGTGGCTGGGGAGAAAGGTTCTCTTCTCTGGACGTCGCGTGTCGACGACGGGAATCATGCGTGCGGCGACGACACCAGGCGGTAGCACCATGTCTACCTCTGCTACGCGCCATATGCAACCGGACACAAATTCGTAGCCTGAAATCCATCCGACTCCGTCTGCAGACGGCGCTGTCGTTGGTTGTCAAGTACCCGGATGTGAAGGTAATATATTACGTGCGCGACCCAAGGGCTATCATGGCGTCACGCTGGACAGAAACACGCGGTCTCGTGTCGTCGGTATCTGGGGGCGATATTGTCACAGAGGCGCAGCTGCTCTGTCGCAAGATGCACGCAGACATCAGGACGTGGCGGCGTGCGCACGAAACATTTCCAAACAATTTCATGATGCTCAGATATGAGGACTTGGCACTGGATGTAACTCGTGTCTCGAGACATTTATACGGCTTCATACAGCAACCGATACCTCCGGAACTGCGTAGTTTCATCTTTCGTGCAGCGCATGCGCGCTCTGACAACGGCTTTCTGGGAACGAACAGAAAGGACATGGCGGAGACGGCCGGCAGGTGGAAGAAGACACTTCCGGTTGCAGTATTGAATGAAATCACCGTTGTTTGCCAACGTGTACTCAGTTTGCTTGGTTATCCATCAGTAGTTACGGATTAATGTCTATATTTTGTATTATGTAGTTGTTGTGCAGTAGCTTTTATGTGTAATTTCATAAGGGTATCTGCCATGTAATTTCAAACGAAGGAAACAGTGTGCAGGTATACACTAAGCTTTCTTCATATACTTATTATTAACATTTTCATTCGTCTGTTACGTTTACGTAGGGTTTAATGATATTACAACATATAACAATTTGCCTAAAAAAAGAACATTTTATATATATTGCCACTGCCGTTGATAACAGCATTCACAATAACTTACGCTATTTAGAAAACTAACTGACAATTATTAAGTAAATATTGAGAATGATTATACCTTTGATTGTATCAGTTCACAAAAATATATATTGGGTATATACTTCACATTCTGGTTGTTTCTTCAAGATATCCTTGTAGAAACACATTTCAAATTACGGTAGAAACACATTTCAAATTACGCTGGCTTTATCAAGTTGAACATGACATGGAGTGCATAGCCATCATACAGCGACTGAAATACGCCGGTATATCATAGCTGGAATGTAACATCAGCACAGTCCCATTTGTGCACTGAACATTATATCAAAACAATCACACATAATTTCTTTCTAATCGTGTTGTCGTGACCAACGCTTTGCTTCGTGTCCATCCCGGTCATTTTGACAGCAGACAACAGAAAGAATCAAAGCACTTCGATGTCCTGACGGCAGCCGTTCCTCAAAGTTCCCGATCCGGGAGATTCAGAGACTCGAGTGGACCTTGCTGCGGCAGTGTTCAATGCCTTCATTGAGCGCCCGCAGCAGTAGTCGGACGTTGTCCGGCGTGGCGTTGTGGCCCATCAGACCGATACGCCACACCTTGTTCGCTGTCTCACCAAGACCTCCAGACACCTCCACTCTGTAGCTGTCGGGCAACAGTGAACATAATTTAACAAGACTGCCATACAGAACAAAAACACAGAAGTCAAGTACAAAGGCAATGCGTTGATTTATCGAGAGTCCAACTGTTGTGTCTATGTGTAACACGCCCTTCTCAAGTATTCACTGTTGTGTCTATGTGTAACACGCCCTTCTCAAGTATTCACTGTTGTGTCTATGTGTAACACGCCCTTCTCAAGTAGTCGCAATTTGTTTTATCATATTCACGTTGTTAGCATTTACACATATGTTCCAATCATTTACACATATGTTCCAATCATTTACACATATGTTCTAATCATTTACACATATTTTCAATCATGTACACATATGTTCAATCATTTACACATATTTTCAATCATTTACACGTATGTTTCAATCATTTACACATATTTTCAATCATTTACACATATGTTCCAATCATTTACACATATTTTCAATCATTTACACATATGTTCCAATCATTTACACATATTTTGAATCATTTACACATATGTTCCAATCATTTACACGTATTTTTAATCACTTACACGTATGTTCCAATAATTTACACGTACGTTCCAATCACTTACACATACGTTCCAATCATTTACACATATTTTCCAATCATTTCTAGTCCTCTGTATCTAGTCTACAATGCTCTTTCTCTATCGTTGCTTCGTGTTTGCTAGATCTTTTATATTTCTTAAGTGAGAAAAATACTTCTATCAATACTTGTATAGCCATTCAATATCGTGAACCTATTATACGATCTCCTCTTAATATCGTGTTAATCCCATGTTAAAGCGTTAAAATGTCAATATCAGTAAATGTCCTTCACACTTCTGAACCGGAAATGTTGGTAGAGGACATCCATTCCTAACTATGTGCCTAATATTATCCAACCGTAATCCCGATTCTAGAGACAGCGAGTTAAATAAGTTGTGTTGCTCTGCCAACGATCGAGCTGGGAATAAATCCAACGTGGACTTCAGGGACAGTCAGTTGCAAACACGTCAGCAAGTTGATAGTGAACAAAATGTACATATAATACAAGTGTATGCCATAACCAGAAATATAATACAATTGTATGCCATGACCAGAAACCCGCTGTACACAGATGCTCATGCGGAGTTTGCTTAAGTCCATTTGCGTTAATTGGTGAGTGAATGCTTAACTGAATAGAATGGTGAGAAGTATAAACATAACTGGTGACGTGGAAGAGTCACGTACTGTTGCATGACGTATAGAGACACTTCTTTCCAGTCGATGCCCGACGGAACTCGTACGGGTGTCACCGTCGGCAGTCGGTGCTCCTATACACAGCAAACAAACATGTTATATGTTGCTTAAATAAAACCGACGTCAAACTGATATACTAATTTTGGGAAACAGGGGAGATTGCAAGCAAGACACACTTTGCGGCGGCAGTAAGTATTACGAGGTAAAAATGTGCGTGTGTGCGTGTGTGCGTGTGTGCGTGTATGTCTGTATGGGTGCGTACGTGCGTGCGAGTTTTTCTTACATGTATGCATGCATATAATATAAGGTATGCATTCATTATTATTTTACACGATTATTTTAATTATTTATATTTTCATCTACAATTATGCAGTGGCTATTCCTACTATGGCAAGAGCCGGGTTCAGCCGTGCTGTGCCTCTACACAAGGTGGGATATCTCCCGTCACAGCCCAAGTGACACTCACCGGTCTGTCGACGAACAACGTTAGTCCCATGTCCTCCAGACCGGCGTACAGCATCTCGGCACACTGTCGGTGTCTCTGCCATGATGACTCCAGACCCTGGGCGAGACCAGGCAAGTCTTTATTTGCAAGACTAACGTCAACATATTCAAATGGAAATTGAGGACGTAAAGCGCGTTGTCCATTGGGTACTATCCCCCAGTACCAAGTATGTATCATGCATACTATTAATATACAAAAAAAATGTCGAGTATGTTGATAGTAACTTACGAATATGTTTGTAAAGTAAAAAATGAAATCGGCAGCAACTGTTATATCAACAGAGGTCATATGTGATGGTCCTCGAGTGACCATTTTAGTGCAACTTCGTCGACAACATCGTTGAAAGTGTAAGAATTCGTGGAATGTTTTTATTAACGGCGTGTTAAGTCAGTACCAGCTGAGTCCGAGCAACTTTCGTCAATTCACTATAGTACCCTTAAAGTTCGCGCTGTTATTTGTACGAATAAGTACAGGTGGACTATTTAGTCACGGATACACAGGGCGTCGTATACAACGAGGACGCGAATACATCTATTCTTGGAAACCGGGTTTCTGCATTAGCATTGTGCGTCACTGATTGCTCGGGAAACGTTAACAAGTATACACACCAATGCGTGTCTGCCACGAGCAATGACCTGCGACACGACGACACTTTAGAATGGTCAACTTTTGCACTCCTCCAAAAATACCCAGAGCTTATTAAGTAATCGAAACTCGTTATGTACACATGGCGGCGGAAGCAACTCAGGCGTGATGTCAGCAGCTATGCAGTCTATAGGCGCATTCACAAGTATCCCTTGTTGATGGACATGCATTAGTTTACGTGGACGTCTGCAATTAATGCCCACTGGACATTTCCTAATTCATCATATAGCACTTGTCCGAATCACATGTATGCATGTCACTTGCGAAGTACCGAAGACGTGTAAATGTTGTGTAGATACAGGCACGACTAAGAGTCAGTTTGTGTGCTATTGAAACATTTGACAACATGTGGCAGAGTATTCCGAACATCAACATGGAAGTATGTGTCATTGGACACGCCATACATGTATAGAATTGTATACATCATCAATAAATTTATCAACGCTCGACCATGTTTTTTGTAACATTAAAATACGAAACATCGACGCTATGTTATTATAGGATTGTCGACTTCCTACAATTAACAGCAGCTGCAAAGGCGCATGCACAAACAGACAAAGAAGGATGACGCTTCGAAATATTACGAAAATCAGACAGTTCCACGCCAATGCTCAATCTGAGACTGGATACAGACGGGCACTGGGGTGACTGTTAGTTCTGGGCAGCCAGAGCACGTGACAGTGACTGACCTCTTCAGCGAGAATGGCCAGTCCTTCTCTCAGGGCATACACACTGCTCACGGGGGCCGTGTGGTGATATCTGAGACAGACAAACATACAGACTGCTGACAGGGGCTATGTGGTGGTATTTGAGACAGACAAACATACAGACTGTTCACAGGAGCCGTATGGTGCTATCTGCGACAGACAAACATACAGACTGCTCACAGGAGCCGTATGGTGGTATCTGCGAAGGTCAAACATACAGACTGCTCACAGGAGCCGTATGATGGTATATGAGACAGACACACATTCAGACTGTTCACGGGGGCCGTGTGGTTGTATTTGAGTCAGACAAACATACAGCCTGCTGACAGGGGTCGTGTGGTGGTATCGGCGATAGACAAACATACAGACTGCTCACAGGAGCCGTATGATGGTATCTGAGACAGACAAATATACAGACTGCTCACATGAGCCGTATGGTGGTATCTGCGAAGGTCAAACATACAGCCTGCTCACTGGGGCCATGTGGTGGTATCTGCGACAGACAAACATACATACTGCTCACAGGAGCCGTATGGTGGTATCTGCGACAGACAAACATACATACTGCTCACAGGAGTCCGTATGATGGTATATGAGACAAACACAAAACATACAGACTATTCACAGGAGCCGTATGATGGTATCTGAGACAGACAAACATACAGACTGCTCACGGGGGCCATATGGTGGTATCTGAGACAGACACACATACAGACTGCTCACAGGAGACCGTATGATGGTGTCTGAGACAGACAAACATAAAACATACAGACTGCTCACAGGCGCCGTATAGTGGTATCTGAGACAGACAAACATACAGACTGCTCACGGGGGCCATATGATGGTATCTGAGACAGACAAACATAAAACATACAGACTGCTCACAGGAGCCGTATGGTGGTATCTGAGACAGACACACATACAGACTGCTCACAGGAGACCGTATGATGGTATCCGAGACAGACAAACAACTCGGTAATCGTACGGTTCACACCTAGATGCTGGTCAGAGCTAACTCCGTTCGTCCTGCAATACACACGCTCGCTCGCACGCACACACGCACACATGCACACAAGCAAACACGCACACACGCACGCACACACGCACACACGCACACACGCACACACGCACACACGCACACGTACATTGTTGGAATAACTATACGTGAACACAGCATTAAAAGAACTTTGGGGCATGCGATAATTTATCTTTCTGTATTTCGCCATAACAAGAACTTCTAACTAATTTGCGTTACAGTATACCATGTATACAACCTTGTTGCTAAGGACGTGCCGACAGTATACAATATATACAACCTTGTTGCTAAGGACGTGCCGACAGTATACAATATATACAACCTTGTTGCTATAAGGACGTGCGGAGTGAACCATTTGTTTGAGTCAGGCATGTATTAGCATGCCCACTATTGAGGTCAACACAACCTTTCCTTAAGCTGCCTGTATAGGCTTAACGTCGGTGAATCTACCTTCAGAGGATCAGCACTCCAGGGTTTACACTTTGATTGTTTACCGCCGAGAGGTGCACACGATGACATTGATACCAAAGGTAAATGTTTAACGGAAGTATTAGTCAACGCGGGGCATTTCTTTGGTGTGACAGTATGTCTCTATGGGTGCATACACGGTGGTATTAGTCGGAGTCATTTAGAGTCCACGCAACATATTTCATTACAAGATAATGCATGTGTATTGCTGTTATATGCAGCCCGTCACATGCAGAGTGCCGGGAGTGTACCGAGCAGACTGGTGCAGAGTACCGGGAGTGTACCGAGCAGACTGGTGCAGAGTACCGGGAGTGTACCGAGCAGACTGGTGCAGAGTACCGGGAGTGTACCGATCAGACTGGTGCAGAGTACCGGGAGTGTATCGATCAGACTGGTGCAAAGATGTTGCCATTGTATTGTTGGCTAAGTGTTGGTAGAGACGGCACTATTTAAATTATTTATACCGATCTGATCCATATAATTAAGGGAGGATATTCTCATATGTATTAAGCCGATTGTGCAATGTGTGTCTGACCCAAAGAAGAATTGCAGGCCCAACTTTGAAGATCCATCGAATGTGCAATTGTCAATATGAAAATATCTCTTATACAAAGTTTACACCAAACACAATAGCCTGCCGAGTCACAAAGATCAGAAGACGGTTCACCTGCGCGGCTGTCCGTCGCAGCCCCAGTAGTTGGCCAGCCAATCCATGTCGAAGTAGAAGGACACGGGCTTCTTACAGCGCGCCGCCATCTTGCGTCTGTACAAACACACACCGCGTACATAACCGACGGGAATACGCTAGAAATTTTGCAAATCTATTGTGACTGAATCATTTGTGAAGTCTCAATGTTAACGAGATGCGTGATGGTGTGAGTGTGTGTGTGTGTGTGTGCGTGCGTGCGTGCGTGCGTGCGTGCGTGCGTGAGTATGAGGTTGACTACGTCTCTCAGTGTATTCGTGTGTGTGAATGCGTGCATCCGTGCGCATATGTGCGTGTATATATATTATGTTTGCATGTTTGGATGTGTTGGTTTCATCAAAATAGTTTTTTGCAGTACATTAATCGTTTCGTAATGATTTAACACGTGTATCCCCTAACAATGCTATATCAAAGTAATTAATTTATGGTATGTCGGACACCCCAAATTTCTTAAAATGAGGTATATTGAAACATTGCAATATCGTATATAATACAAGACTGCTTCAGGAGACTCACTCTGCGGCAGCGCTGAACGAGATTGGACTGACACCTGGCGGACAGCTGAGAACTTTCTGTGCTCCAGTGTACAAGACGTCGATGCCTGCAATTACACTTCTGTTTACAATGGCGGCACGCACGACATGTGTAGTCAGAAAAGAACGCCCAAAAACAATTAGTAAACATGTCTTACGCAACAATTTCCATTGAACACTTTCAAAATGATTAATAATGGAATATGAAAACAATTTTTATGACATGAAATTCGCACAACCTGAAGCAACTTAAGAAGACAAAACTAGATGCAGGTAACAAGTAAAAACATTAATGATAACTAACGTTACATAAATATGCTTGGTGAACTTCACAACACTGAAGAGTTGACGTCGACGAAATGATGAGTTAATGAATATGAACGCCATGCAGTTGGGTGTGGTGGTTAATATGGTCATGAATTATTATTGAGGTCAGTGCATGGGGCCAACAAAGACAGCGTCTACTGCTGTAGACAGTAGTTGACACCGAGAATTGCACTCACTCCATCGGTCCATGTAGAGCGGTGCACCGCCCATTGACGCCACGGCATCAACGACTAATAGACAGCCGTGTCTGCAACAAAACTGTTGTCACTGTTCGTTCTAGTCGTACGGTTTACAAAGACACCTGGCAAACAATCAATGTATGTCTTCTGTGTGCGTGTGCGTGTGCGCGTGTGCGCGCGCGAGTGCGCATGTCCGTGCACGCGTGCGTATGTGTACTTGTGCCGTGCGTGCGTGCATAGGTGCGTGCGTGCATGCGTGCGTATGTTTGTGAAGTGCGTGCGTGCATCCTCATAATCTTGCTCATGAAGAGCGTCTTAGAAAGCTCCGTAAGTACGTTCTGATTCATTCATACAACGGTACTTGAGTTCCGACCTCTTACAAACAGCGCCCATTCCATCGAGGGGTTGCAGCGTGCCTCCCGACGACTCGCCTTGGGTGAGGTACACTACCCGTGGCCCATGCTCCAACACCGCCTGTAAGAACGACACACTCGAATCAGTTGAACAGTATTTTAATAAGATCTCGATGGAAGCACAACTGTGGTTATCCTCTCAAGTGACGAATGGCAATAGCATTAGCAGCAAGTTTGTTTAATCAGTTCTACTTTGTCCTACTTGTTGTTGGTACCGTGACAATTAGACGCGTGCGTCCAATGTCAAAGAGCAATTCCAGGAACGTGCCTGTCTCTGCCATATCAGTCTACTCTCAACATACTTTTTTATTTATTTTACGAACATTATATTAATACATATTAATCAATGAGGAACATATAATGACTGTCTATAATGTGAAATAACATAGTACAGTTTACACAATTAACGTACGCCCATATAGGGGCTTTACGTGAACCGTGCGCCCCGTCCCACCTTGAATTAACACAACTCGAACTCATCGGTAACTCTAAGTGTCTCCTGAACAAACCCAGAACCATACAATTCCAAATTAACGATGCAAATGGCATTAAAGTCATTGTCACTGTAATATAGCCGCACCCAGCATGTTATATACATACGTAGCCTATGTATTACGGACGGATCCCGTTGACTTCGGATTTCTCCGGTGCTGGTCGGGGCAGATAATAAACGACGGCCGTGTTTCGTTCAGTCTGATAAATGGTGTGTTTCATTTAAAAGCAGCAATCATACAATGGCGACGAGAATTAAGTGAACCTGCTAAGCCTACAAGTAAGCAACAGCCTACCGTACCGAATCACCATGGCTGTTCCGATCAATGTGGCCCAACTACCGCCCTTCGATGCACAAAACGAGCCTTCAACAACGGCTGAACGTTGGAAAAAGATGAAGTCGTTCGCAGACAAGACGCACGTGCAAAAGCGAGAATGAAAGAGTACTCAGACGATCGTGCACACGCTTCACATGTGAACCTACAAGTGGGAGAGGTTGTGCTTGTACAGCAGCCTAGAGTGAACAAACTCTCTACTCCGTTCGCACCGACACCGATCATCGTCAGTGCAATGAAAGGACCAATGGTCACCGCCGTGCGTGGTGATGGGTCCACGGTGACGCGAAATGTGTCTAAGTTCCGTCGCGTGCGAGGCTTGTCGCCCGATGAAATCACACGACGTCATCCCGAGGACACAGCTGCGGACGACGACCCGCCAACAGATGATGAGTCGTCTGAGACCCGTCACGATGACGAAGAGGTGCTTAAGCCACCTGCTCTGCAAGCTGTCCGTCCACAACGAGATCGAAAAAAGCGACAGCGCTTAATCGAGCAAATCTAGAAATTGGGTGTAGGCGGATCGCTTCCCGCGGATCGCTGCCCTTCATATCCGTTATCTAGTTAAGTGTTCAGTTAAATAACATGGCATGTTTGTGCATTCATCTGTTTTCACAACGAACACTTTTCACAACGAACACTTATTAGGAATCCGTGTCACAAACTTTATTGCATTTCAATGTTCCCTTAATTAACAAATGTGACTAAGTAATCAAGGTAGAGAGGGATGTAATATAGCCGCTCCCTGCATGTTATATACATACGTAGCCTATGTATTACGGACGGATCCCGTTGACTTCGGATTTCTCCGGTGCTGGTCGGGGCAGATAATAAACGACGGCCATGTTTCGTTCAGTCTGATAAATGGTGTGTTTCATTTAAAAGCAGCAATCATACAGTTACGTAGCGCGCTATTTGTGAGATCCGTGTCCACAAAGTGTCGCTCATTGTTGACGTGTAGACTTTACCAGCCAACCACACACGGACTTTGTACACGCTCTGTTTACGCTACATCGTATGACTGTATATGTTGTACCCACGTCGTATGTGGCGACGTTTGCTTGTTTTTAGTTAACGTTAAACACCAAACCTTTTCTATTTCTTCAGGCGAGAATACGCTTCCTGCCGGCTTTTTCACGATACGTACATCAGCACCTGTATGACACAGTTTAAGCACATTTAATTTTAGTTATTCAATCTCAAATCGTGAATACATCACATATAAATACACGACTTGAGTGTTTGCTGCTGTACCAACCCAACACGTTGGTCCAAATATGGTAATCCTAAATCGTAGTATTGCCAAATTTTACAAACAGAAAGTCACAATAAAGAATTTCAGAAATGACCAACTGGGCATCTACAAAGTGGACTTTGAGCGATGTAGTATATGTTGCCCTGTAAGGAAGGAAATACATGGTAAATTATCAATGTTTCGTCCAGACGCTGGTCGCAATGATTAAGCAAGAGTTTTGGCCAACTAAATCCCCACTTTGTGAGCGTGAAAGGTAATATCACGCCTGAGTGGACAGTTGCGGCGACGGGACGAGGGACGAGGGAGGCCTACCGTTTCGTTCGGCCATGTCGCTGAAGCGTTCCCCCCACGTGCCGTTCCACGCGACGAGGATGACGTCTCCAGGCTCGAGAAGGTTGCAGCAAGCCGCTTCCATCGCAGCGTGACCTGAAATAGACATCGTAACCAGTGGTGTCATTACCAGCATTGTATTTATGGTATTCATACACACACGCACGCACGCACGCACCCAACACACACACAAAACACACGTAACACACGCACGCTCGCACGCACTCGCACGCGCAACACACTCATGACATTCGCACGCACGCACACATACACACACGCACACACACAAACACACATGCACACACACACAAACACACAGACGCACGGACGCACTACCAAATCACACTAAACACACGCTCGCACTCGCACTCGCACGAACGCACACACGCACATGCACCACGCACGAACACACACCCACAACACACGTAACACGCGCACGCTCGCTCGCACTCACATGCGCAACACACTCATGACATTCGCACGCACACACGCACACATACACACAAACACACGCGCGCGCGCGCGCGCACACACACACATAGACACACGCACGGACGCAATACCAAACCACACGAAACACACGCACGCGCTCGCACTAGCACGAACGCACGCACGCACACGAATGCACGCACACACGCACACGAAAATCGAAACACGCATCACGCACGCAGACACACACACACACACACCGCTGTTGCAGCACTCACCGGTGCCTGAGATGGCGAGTGTGAGAGAGTTGTTTGTCTGGAAGGCGTACTGGATCCCTTCCTTCACCTCGTCCATGATCTGACAATAAAGAGCGCCCAATTAACAACAGCAGCGTCAACATTTTGGGTTCAATACACGTCTAAACAACCAAGGGTTGACCGCAGTGGATGTCGATGTCCCCGGCTTCACCCACCTGTACAAACTCCGGGTGGAGGTGGCCAAGGAGGGGCAGGGCACATGCCGCTGCCACACGCGGGGACACGTTCGACGGACCGGGACCGAGCAACAGTTTCCTCGGGAATATCAGCGGTCGCAGCAGCGATGTCGGGGCCGGAGATGTCGCCATGTTCTTGGGTCGTCTCCACTGTCCGCTGTGTCGCGCGACTCTGTCGCCAGCTCGGCGAAGTGGGCGTCGTGTTGACATAGGAAAGTTAAAGTTCACCTACTGCATTGTGGTGTCACCTATCGGATAACTATGGGAGTCCAGTGGGTTACGTTCAACAGGTGGCAGTGCGGTAGCGGCGTTTCATTACCTACGCGCCGTGAGGTGGCACCACCATTGGCTCTCACATGTGCATAAGAGATCATTGACCTTTATTAAGTCTATATTTAGATCAGTAGTTGTGGCTCAAAGTTCTGGCTCTGCCTTTCCCCCTTCCCACCCCAATGTCCAACTCGTTCCGACGTCTATGATCAAATTACATGTAATATACTTAGACATCTATGATCGAATTACATGTAATATACTTAGACGTCTATGATCAAATTACATGTAATATACTTAGACGTCTATGATCGAATTACGTGTAATATACTTGGACGTCTATGATCGAATTACACGTAATATACTACTTAGACGTCTATGATCAAATTATATGTAATATACTTAGACGTCTATGATCGAATTACATGTCATATGTTTAGACGTCTATGATCAAATTACATGTAATATACTTAAAGTAACAAGTGCTAACATTTTGGTTGAGGGATCAATTCCCCTCAGTAGTGGTTTTAACAATGTTTTGATGTTCTTTTACGCTAACGTTGTGCGCTCATTTGCACAACATGACCTATCTGCCCCCCCCCCTCCCCGGTTCTTCCGGCAGCTGTAGTGTGTTTATGTCACATATGCCTAATTTCCCAATTTTATGACCGAGCATGCTTCATTGACCTCTGCCTAACAGGCGGAATACCGGATCAACAACTACACGCCTTACTGGTGGTGAATGTTTCACATGCATGCAGAACCTTGCTCGTACTTGAAATCACCTAATCGTCATCTTCACCAGATTGCTGTCTTATTGTGTGTTATTGTCGTTGTGTTTAATGAGGCTGGATCTTACGGTGTCGTAATCACCTTAGGGTTTTGGCCAATTAATATATAGACACAGACATTGATGGCGACCTTTCTCACTTGTCTTCCATTGAACATACTCGACATTCTCTCTATATTCTTGACGTGATGTCCGACCACAGCCTCCCCGTCGTCGTAATCACCTTAGGGTTTTGGCCAATTTATATATATATACACAGACATTGATGGCGACCTTTCTCACTTGTCTTTCATTGAACATACCCGACATTCTCTCTATATTCTTGACGTGTTGTCCGACCACACACACACACACACCCCCTCCCGTCATCGTAATCACCTTAGGGTTTTGGCTAATTAATATATAGACACAGACTTCGATGGCGACCAGAAGAAGATCCTCAATTAATGTTCCAGTGCGTTGACGCCAAGCCAAGATGTCCAGCTTTCTTTACAGAAGATGGAACTCAATCAATGGTCCAAGGCGTTGATCCCAAGGCAAGATGTCCAGCCGCCTTAAAGAATATGAACCTCAATCAATGGCCCAAGACGGTGACGCAATGCCAGGACATTGTCCAAGTCTTTGTTCTTGGTATTTAGTCACATATTGTTGCAGTGTGTCCATGTTGTCCATTGTATGTCGACTGGACGTTGTCCATTGTATGACGACTGGACGTTGTCCATTGTATGACGACTGGACGTTGTCCATTGTATTATGATTGGACGTTGTCCATTGTATTATGACTGAACGTAGTCCATTGTATTATGACTGGACGTAGTCCATTGTATTATGAATGGACGTAGTCCGTTGTATTATGAATGGACGTTGTCCATTGTATGACGACTGGACGTTGTCGAACGCGTTCTGTTGGATATACTAGTAGTGTTCGTTCCATTGGCGGCGGGTGTAATCAGTTGGTAGTGTTGTTCACTTGTCTTGATCATACGAGACGTAAGACTAAACACGAAGTCGAGTACCGACGACAGTCTCTTGTCGCATACTTCTGCTTATAAATCACGACGATCAATATGCTGTGTTAACCTTAATGGTAGGATTTTTTAACGTGGTAAATTGGCATATTATTATGATAGTAGTTCGTTTGTCGTCAGGTCTGTGTGAACGAAATGTCCAAAAGGCTTTGTTAGAATCGAACAGGAGAGAATTCTTACCATGTGTGCCGGTGCCCGGTGTAAAGTAATGGTAACATCTTATATAGCGCATTATCCAGTTCTCACAGTCATGAAGACTGCTCAAAGCGCTTTACACTTCACACTCTGGCAGACCTGTTCAATCGAACACCATCTCGACTTCTCTGGGAAGCATTTAGCCACGCTGCAAATAATGCGCGAACACTATTCGTACACAAATATTCACAACTGTCTATAACTAGGTACTCATTCATACAGCTGAGTGAACTGAAGCAATGTACAGTAAACGAACTTGCCCAAAATTCGACATCGCTGCACAGGGTTCGAACCCGGGTTCTCTCAGTCGAGAGTCAGAAGCTCTTACCGCTGTGCTATTGCGCTCCATATTGGTGCCCTGTTTCCAGTGTCCATTGTCCGGTCTTGCCAAGAGAAGTCCGTAATTTGCGAAATAGACCGAGGATGCTAAACAAGTCCTTGATAGAACTGTCATTGAACCGCGGCTCTAATGAATCTAACCAGTACGTCTCCCGCAATGTCCACCCATGGCCTACTAGCACACGTGTCTCTCGTGACAAAGGCAACCTTACCCTTGTCTCTTTCTATATTTTCTGTCAGTACGGAGCTCAACGCTATCACCTAACGTGATACCACTTAGCAAGGTGTAGCTTAGTAGATAAAAGTATCCTTATCATTAGACAGAAGGTCGTTCGCACATAGAGCGGCAAAGGTGGTCGGTTTAGAAAGTTTAGAGAGTGCTTGCAAGCGCCCGAACAATCGAACCGAGCGCATAGCGCGATCGGGATCGCGAAAAGAGTCGAGATCGGAAGGCTTACAAACATTCTCTAATAACGACTGTTCTTTTCCGAGACCGTCTAATAACGAGACGGTCTCGGAACAGAACAGCCGTTGAGTAGGCTGGCAAACCAGTTGTATACGTAATATCGTTAATATGCAACTTTGTGCGTCCATTCTGGAGATTACTGAAGTGACCACTCTCACTGAAATACTTTCTACTATTATAAAACACAATAAAGCAATTTGGCGAGTAACATATTTTATTTATACAAACTTTACAAATCGTAACACAGAGAGGTAGGAAAACTTAACACATCATTCCAACGTTGCGTATACTTTGGGGCTTAAATGTGGTGTTAATTCGAAGTTACAATCAAAGGAAATATAATTCTATCACCCCGAAAATTAATGAGTATATTTTACACAGGATCGGGCAAAGTGTAATTTTAAAAACATGACCGAAAGATGTGTATGTTGTGTAAGGGAGAGATGGAGAGAGGGAGAGGGGGAGAGAGGGAGGGAGGGAGGAAGGGGGAGAGGGGAAGAGGGGGAGGGGAGAAGGGGAGAGGGGGGACGGGAAGAGGGGGAGAGAGGGAGAGGCGGAGAGGAGGAGAGGTGGAAAGGGGGAGAGGGGGAGAGGCGGAGAGGGGGAGAGGGAGGAGGGGGAGAGGGGGAGAGGGGAGAGGGGGAGAGGGGGAGAGGGGGAGAGGGGGAGAGACAAGAGAATAAAGAGAAGAGTGGGAGACGGGGACGTGGAGAGGGCGAGAATGCGGAGGTGGGAGGGGAGCTGAGTGGGAACGAGAAAAGAGAGAGAGATGTGTGAAAAGAGAAACAGACAGAAGAAACGTCAGTTACACTTATACTACATGATAGAGAAAGACAAAGAGAGGGAGAAGTGAATGTGAGACAGGGGCCTTGGAAGAGTATAACGTAGTACAATAAAACAATATTTGCACAATAAAACAGCAGAACACAATCTTAATGAAACCTCAAAGTTCATTTCGCATTGCAAACAATCTACCAAACTGGGGGAGCCACTCGAGAAGACGGACAGTGACAAATTGTCACCAGCAAAGACCACCTTTACTCGGCGCAGCGATAAGAATGTTCGTTGAGATGACAAAATTCCGCCTACAAGGCAATGAGACATCGCCGTGTTGATATCGCTGTCGTGTGTGGACGGAAATGTCAACATATCTATTCGGGTTAACACGTGTTGTTCTGCTCTTGATTCAATAATATATTCTCCAATCCTAGCAAACAACTGAACAAATGACAATCCTCCAGGCAACACGTGGGGCGCGCATTGTTTGATGTCTCGAATCGTGCATTATGTACAAGTAAACGTGCTGAAAGACGCTGACGTAGCACTGTTGTGCCTGAGTATTGTTTGAACACACACACATACACACACACACACACACACACACACACACACACACACACACACACACACACACACACACACACACACACACACACACACACACACACACATACACACACACACACACACACACACACACACACACACACAGAAGGATGGATAGATGGACAGAGGAATGGTGGATGGTGAGATGGAGGGGTGGATGGTGAGATGGAGGGTGGATGATGAGATGGATGGGTGGATGGTTAGATGGAGGGTGGATGACGAGATGGAGGGTGGATGGTGAGATGGAGGGGTGGATGGTGAGAGGAATGGAGTCAGGATTGGGAGATGGATTGAAGAAATGGTGGAGGAATGGGGAAAGGAAGGTCAAAAAGAGACAAGACAGATGTGTGGAAAGAACAAACAGAGGTCTACATGCAAAAATCAACCGGAGATCGATAACATTTTGTATTCAAAATGGAGATAAAATAGGAATCGCACGAGTAGGACGCATTCGCAAAGACACGCAGAGTTGACAAGACATCAGGGTTTGATAACACGGGCATGCGCAGTTGACGAGATGATGACACGGGTACGCAAAATTTACGAGATGACAACATGAGCATGCAGAGTTGGTGAGATACCCGGATAAGCTAACACGGGCGTGTATACTTGAACGGGACACCCGGGTAAGATAACATGATTATGTAGAGCCGCCGAGTGAACTTGTCATGATAACATGGGCACGTATTCAGTTGACGTGAAACTTGGCCACTGCGACACAGGCATATAGACCAGACTTCGGATTCGGCTATGGTAACACAGGTATGTAACGCCAACTCGAGACTTGGCCACGGCAACACAGTCTTAACGTTTACATGAAACTCGGCCATGGTAACATAGGCATATAGAACCGACGTGAGACGCGGACATGGTAATACGGGCATGTGGAGTCGACTAGGGACTTGATCATGGTGACTCAGGCAATATAGTTGTCAGCCATGATAATACAGGTTAGTAGAGCCGACGAAGAACTTGGGGGGTAACACAGACACGGGAAACCACGTGGTTCATTTGACATTATTAGAGCCGGCGTGGTTTTCCTCGTCGATATACGGGATGTTTGCTTCTTCTTCTTCGATGATGCTGCGAGGCCGCGTGTTTCCGCCCGGTACCGACAACAACATGGGCGTGTTCTGCGCATGGTCAATCCGTTCGTCTACTTCCTCCTCGTCGTTCGCCACTGTCCCCTCCCGCAGTTGCGCGTCGAACTTGTTCTTGGCTTTGCGCCAACACAAGTAGGCGACAAGAAACGTCAGGAGGATGTAGACGATAACACCGAACAATATTAAGAGGTTATCGGTCCGAACAAGAGGTATGGTGAAAAGTTGCGTGCACTGGTTGTGTAGCACCGAGGTGTTGCTAAGCGACGCGTAAACGCACACTTCGTAGTTGGCGTCGAAGACGAGGTCGGTCACCTCGTA
The DNA here is from genome assembly GCA_020002185.1 of Paraescarpia echinospica. Lineage (NCBI taxonomy): Eukaryota > Metazoa > Annelida > Polychaeta > Sabellida > Siboglinidae > Paraescarpia > Paraescarpia echinospica. The sequence goes on along the minus strand of CM034537.1, from coordinate 3,551,137 downwards.
CGTGCGACTGTTGCCAGGCAACGGCACGCTGCGCGTGAAGGCTTTACTGCCGCGCTTGCGCGACTCGACGACGTATTCGGTGACGTCGTACTGTCGAGGCACGATCCAGTCGATGACAATGGACGACGTGGAGCTGTGGCGGTGGACGATCTCGATGAAGAACGAGTCATTGGCTAGGACTGTGGTATCGCGTCCCTCATCCGCCAACGCCGACGTCAGCAGTGATGTCAGCGCCAGCCATGTTGACACGAGAACGAGGCTCATATCGCTCAGCTGCGTCGCTCTGATCATCGCGTTAGACCTGTAACAGAAAACGTTGTTTCGTCACAACCATTGTGTAGTATGGAGGCAATCCAATTTACTTGTCTGTCGAACTCGAATACAAGATCACAGTGGCGCCCTCTGAGGAGTGGCTCACCATTCAATTCGTTCATTCTTTCCATCTTCTCCGACATATAACAACATGCATATCTGATACACGTAAGTAAATAACTTTAAATAACTATCTTTGTGTTTTATTGTCAGTTGGTAGATCATAGACCAGTGGTTATAGGAGGCGAATGAACATAGAAAGAGGCGAGTTAACGCCGGAATCTCACTGTCCCCAAAATAGAAAGAGGCGAGTTAACCCCAGGATCTGACTGTCCCCAAGATAGAAAGAGGCGAGTTAACCCCAGGATCTGACTGTCCCCAAGATAGAAAGAGGCGAGTTAACGCCGGGTTCTGACTGTCCCCAAGTTAGAAAGAGGCGAGTTAACCCCAGGATCTGACTGTCCCCAAGATAGAAAGAGGCGAGTTAACGCCGGGTTCTGACTGTCCCCAAGTTAGAAAGAGGCGAGTTAACCCCAGGATCTGACTGTCCCCAAGATAGAAAGAGGCGAGTTAACCCCAGGATCTGACCGTCCCCAAGATAGAAAGAGGCGAATTAACCCCAGGACCTCACTGTCCCCAAGATAGAAAGAGGCGAGTTAACCCCAGGATCTGACTGTCCCCAGGATAGAAAGAGGCGAGTTAACGCCGGATTCTGACTGTCCCCAAGATAGAAAGAGGCGAGTTAACCCCAGGATCTGACTGTCCCCAAGATAGAAAGAGGCGAGTTAACCCCAGGATCTGACTGTCCCCAAGATAGAAAGAGGCGAGTTAACCCCATGATCTGACTGTCCCCAAGATAGAAAGAGGCGAGTTAACCCCAGGATCTGACTGTCCCCAAGATAGAAAGAGGCGAGTTAATCCCACATTTCTTTGTGTTCATGATACATCGAATATGTGCATTTCTAATTGTAACTCGTGTGACACATGTTACCAAATCAATTAGACCTAGTTTCCTGTATGTCAAACAACGCCAGTTGATTTCACCTGTGACCCAACCTGTCCTACTGACCTACAAGGTACACAATCATTTAATTACAGCTATTCTACTGTTTACAGCGAACGTGTACTATTAAGCACAGGCTTCAACTGCGATTTGTCCGCCACTACCAATTTGTATACGGTTAATGTAGACTTTCTTTCACGGACAAGTCAACGGTTACTTGATTTATGGCATTGTTACTTTTAAGAGATGTGCTAACTAATAAAAGTTAACTAACTCAAACCATACTTAATTTGATAACAGATCTTCAACTAAAAGATGTCTTTTTTCCATGAGCAACTCTGAAACGTTATCACATGTGCTAGTCGAAAAGTCGGTTTAGGTCCACAATGCCAAAATGGAAGTCGGCAGTTCGACATCTTCCAGCCACCAGCCATAACGATAAAAAGGAACAATGTTCGATTGTGAGAGCCGAGAATGATGTTTTGATTTAGTATGCAAACACGCCGCGCTGGTGTAGCGTGGTAAGTTCCTCAAAAACACTATGACAGTATTTGAAACACTCTAGAGTGTATTTCCTTAAGTCAACAAAACTCAGTTTCAAATTTCAAAACTGACTATTTTTGTCATAAAATTTTGATCGTTTTTCTCATACAAACATGTTATGAAGTTTCACCGATATAGACTACCTTTAGATGCAATGTGTTTGGTCAGGCGTGGGTTCAAACGCGAGGTTCAAATGCGAGAATATCTTCATATTTTCAACACGAGAAGAGTGTTGTTAACTTAAGTTGAAAGTACTCTAGGATGTCTTGAACGGGTGGAGTGTTATGAACGGGTGGATTGTCTTGAACGGGTGGAGTGTTATGAACGGGTGGAATGTTTTGAACGGGTGGAGTGTTTTGAACGGGTGGAATGTTATGAACGGGTGGAGTGTTATGAACGGGTGGAGTGTTATGAACGGGTGGAGTGTTATGAACGGGTGGAGTGTCTTGAACGGGTGGAGCGTCTTGAACGGGTGGAGTGTCTTGAACGGGTGGAGTGTTATGAACGGGTGGAGTGTTTTGAACTGGTGGAGTGTTATGAACGGGTGGAGTGTCTTGAACGGGTGGAGTGTTATGAATGTCGTACATCGGTCAGCCAGAGACAGACAGCATAATAAAATAGTATAAAGTCATGAATGGGTGGAGTGTTATGAACGGGTGGAGTGTCTTGAACGGGTGGAGTGTTATGAATATCGTACACCGGTCAGCCAGAGACAGACAGCATAATAAAATAGTATAATGTATTGAACGGGTGAAGTGTTATGAACGGGTGGAGTGTCCTAAACGGGTGGAGTGTTATGAATATCGCACACCGGTCAGCCGAGACAGACAGCATAATAAATTAGTATAATGTCTTGAACGGGTGGAGTATCTTGAACGGGTGGAGTGCTATGAATGTCGTATACCGGTCAGCCAGAGACAGACAGCACAATAAAACAGTATAATGTCTTGAACGGGTGAAGTGTTATGAACGGGTGGGGTGTCTTGAACGGGTGGAGTGTTATGAATATCGTACACCGGTCAGCCAGAGACAGACAGCATAATAAATTAGTATAATGTCTTGAACGGGCGGAGTGTCTTGAACGGGTGGAGTGCTATGAATGTCGTACACCGGTCAGCCAGAGACAGACAGCATAATAAAATAGTATATGGTCTTGAACGGGTGGAGCTTTATGAACGGGTGGAGTGTCTTGAACGGGAGGAGTGTTATGAATATCGTACACCGGTCAGCCAGAGACAGACAGCATAATAAATTAGTATAATGTTTTGAACGGGTGGACTGTCTTGAACGGGTGGAGTGTTATAAATCGTACAACGGTCGGCCAGAGACAGACAGCATAATAACATAGTATAAGGTCTTGAACGGGTGGAGTGTTATGAACGGGTGGAGTGTCTTGAACGGGTGGAGTGTTATGAATGTCGTACACCGGTCAGCCAGAGACAGACAGCATAATAAAATAGTATAATGTTTTGAACGGGTGGAGTGTCTTGAACGGGTGGAGTGTTATGTGTTCCGTGAAGTGTCGACAGAGCTGATCGACCTATTGCACTGGGGGTGAACTTGTGTTCCGTGAAGTGTCAACAGAGCTGATCGACCTATTGCAGTGGGGGTGAACCTGTGTTCCGTGAAGTGTCGATAGAGCTGATCGACCTATTGCATTGGGGGTGAACCTGTATTCCCGCTCCTACCGTTCTTGTTCTTGATGTGATATGTTCAAACGTAGAACAAGTTCTGGCAAATAGGTCAATGTCGGTATAGTTAAATATATTCCCGTAAAAACGAATATTATATACAATGTCTTAAGGGTAATAAGACGTCCGTTCACTATTTGCAGCATCTGTTTATGTATTGTTTTTAGTACTTAAACAAGTATGTTGAAAGTATACTGCCCGCCAAATTACCTCTAATAAACCCGAGACAGTGCTCGCGATTTGAAAGGTTCATCAGCAAAATATTCAAATTGTAAAGAAAACATTAAGTTTGTTAATAGCCACTGTTGGCACTAAATGTTTCTTGGCACTTATTGTTTTGAAGCTAAGTTGTTCCCGCGCTCTTGGTTAAATCGGGACTAAGTAGAACTTATTCAGTGAACCTCCTGCTAATAATTACTAATGGATGAGACATCCGCTCGGCCGCCGCACACTGCTCGGCTGAAGAACATTATCGTAGATAGTCGTGTTCAAAATGCACGTGTATGCGACTATGGTTGGTGACGATTTCTTATTTTGAGTCGCGTCGGCATGAGTCGTGCCGATCCACCGTGTTGAATTTGCTCAAATGAAGCCGACTGCTGACTGACAGCCTTGGTCAGCCGCGTTGAGTCCGGTGTCCCCTGACGACAATTTCCAAGTCGTAAACAATACGCCAAGATGAGAATAGGGATTTCGTTGATCGTAGCAGTTTGATAATAGAAACAAGGGGCCGGTTTCATGAAGCGGCCAAGAACGTTCTTAACGCTAAGATGATTGTCTTGGTAAATGACGTGTTTGTTTAATATAGGCGAACATAGGAGTTTATGCAAACACGTGATGCTCAATGATTGCGTAACTTTAAGTATGCTTCATGAAACCGGCCCCAGGCCCGTAGCGTGGTTAGTTTTAAGGGTGTTTTTTCGGCCTGGCACAGTTCCCACAAACATCCATCATATTTGAGCTGTAGCCTCAGCACATGATTTTGGATGATGGAGAGATGGAGTTGGAGATTGTTCATGTTGTCGACGGGGGTGGAGTTGAAGATTTTTCGCGGTGCCGTTCAATTTGTTTTAATCAAGCAGAACTACTTCCCTCCAAGCAAGCTCGTTTGCCCCCAGCTGGGGTATGTTCGCACACCGCACCCTCCCCCAACCATGAGTCTAGAAATAGATAGATCGGAACAATACTATTAATAGCCAGATGTTTCTAACGTGTATGGTGTTGTGCTGTGCCAAGCCGCATACACCAGCATTATTACTACACATGATTAGTGCCGGAGTTTTGGTAGCAGAAATTAACGTTCGTATTTCGACTGGCAAATTGTTGTGGTGAGCGACACAAGAAGCTGTGCCGTTGTCGTGAACGATTTTCGTTATCTTTCCGTGTACGAATCCACCGCTGCTGAATATATGCAAGGAAAGGTTTTCTATTCAGAGTCGAGTACTAAAATCGTTATTGATACCGTTGATGCGGGGCTCTCGGTGCAAGCTGTCGGACTTGCAGACTATCGTTCGCGGCATAGCCGTGTTCTCCCTCCGGGGACGTGGCGGATTTGTCGTGGTTTATTTCCGAATACGTATTATCAACCTCGTCGCCCGGGACCGAACTGTCACCACGACAGTTTCTTGGCAACAGGGCCGTGCAATGACGCACTTCCTTTGTGCTTTCTATTGAGGTCAATGTGTAAGGCGACGTAGCGTAGTGATTGGAACTTCCGGCTCGTAATTGAGAAGATTGTGAATCGGATCCCTTTGTCGTTTGAGCAATTTCGTTCATTCCATGTTCGCTCAACTGTATAAACGAGCACCAGTCAATAGGCAATGGTGGATATTTGGGAACGGGCAGTCTTAACGAGTAATTGTAGCGAGACTGAGTGATCCCTGAGAAGTCGAGTTGGTGTTGGAACGAACTGGTCTGCCGGGGTGAATGCAAAAATGTATATATGTTTAAAAAATGAAACATTCATAAGATCTGTAAAATGACGTAATACAAACAGTATTATACTATTGCTTGTAAACAACACAGAAAGTAACGTTTCACAAGAGCTACATTTATGTTTTCACATGAAGAGTGTTTGATGTTTCCAACAAATAGGTCAATGTGACATCAAATTGTCAGATCTTTCAAATTAAGAGTCGCTAACTTGACGCATTATAGTAATCCAAATGACGGGTTCGCGCAGTCATGCTATTTATTGAGCGTTGGAAGTCAGAACGGTTTATGTCGCTTCACAAAAACGCATCCGTAGAAATCGATGAAATAGCTTAACGTCACTTGAATTGTCGTACAAACACGCAGAATTACTCGGGTAAATATAACTATAAAAATTCACATGCAAATAATAACCATTCGTAACCACAGCCCGCCCGGCTACTGTAATAAAACTCATATCTTATCATGAAACTGAGAGCGCGGTCCTAGCGAACGGGTTGAATGTCGCCGCTGAATGATGACTTATCGACGGACTGACATTGCCGAATACCAATATGAGACTCGCCGAGAATTCGGTTTTATTTCAAGAGCACTGGTAGATCCTTCCCGGATACCACGTGAACTGGTGGTGCGCTATATGTGGGAGGAATAACCAGTTTATCTGACACGAACTCTATTCAGGCGATGTTTCTACATACAGTTCATGTTGTACGTATAGAGTAAGGTGGGGCAAAGCGCCCATATTGGGGCATAGCGCCCATGTCACTATCTTGACGAATATTGCATTTTATGGCTCCACATAGCGATCAAATGATTAATTACTGAGTCCTGACGACACATCAACGTGCTATGGCTCTACAGAATCGAACACGATGTAAGTACAACCGATTTACTGTTTCTTTATGATTTGTTATAAGATCGCTTCCATATTAATCAATAAATTGCCCCTAAATGGTTACGAATTTTGAAACGCTTGGAATAGCTTTCTAAGCTATGTTATATAACCTGCATTTCACGCCTTCAGTTACGGTGAGCGATAAAAGAAAATGTCATGACTCAAACGTTATCATCATAGTCGTCAGTGGGGCATAGCGCCACCTGTGAATGGGGGCAAAGCGCCCATGCCTGCGCGCTATGCCCCATCTGCAATTATTGATATAAAAGTAGCATTGTGAATATATATATGTATATATATATATATATGTGTGTATATATATATATAGAGAGTTTGTGTTTAGCGGGCACACACACAAACACACGCACAATTATTTATAATAATGTGTGTGTGTGTGTGTGTGTGTGTGTGTGTGTGTGTGTGTGTGTCCGTGTGAATTTTAATGATATAATTTTATCAAACGTTCTTGTGATGATTATAAAGATAACAGTTACAGCATGTTCGTTTCAGATTGAGAGACAGCATGGTTCGAACGTACAAAAGAAAGTCTACACAGGGGTCGTATGGGTCTGAACGACTGGCATTAGCTGTAGCGGCTGTCCACGAAGGACAGAGTATACGAGGTGCAGGGGCAGATTATGGAATACCAAGGCGCACACTAAAGCGCCATTTCTCTGGTGTTGTACAGCTCCCTGGCGTTATTGCTATGGGTAGCAAGCGTTGCGTATTCTCAAGTGCCTTTGAAGCACAATTGGTAGATTATGCAAAGGAGATGGCCAAAAGAATGTACGGATTGACAACTATTGTTGTCAGGCGTTTGGCTTACGCTGTTGCCGCAAAATTGGGCATACAGCACAATTTTGATGACGAGCGTGGGCTAGCAGGAAAGGACTGGCTGTCAAGTTTCATGAAGCGCCACCCAGAGTTGTCGATTCATGCGCCAATTTCCACTAGCCTGGCCCGTGTCGAAGGTTTCAACCGCGATGCAGTTATGGCGTTTTTTGCTTTGTACAAAGATATCCTGCAAGGAGGGGATCACAGAGCTACTGCCATTTGGAACTGCGATGAAACTGGCTTCACGACGGGGAAGGTCGTATGCGAAACTGGAAGAAGGCAGGTGCGAAAGGTTTCGAGCGGTGAGAGTGGAAAGAACATTACCGCGCTGTGCTGTATAAGCGCTGCCGGTTCTTACATTCCTCCGCTGTTTGTGTTCCCTCGCAAGAGAATGGTGGAGGCCCTCATGAACGGTGCCCCTACTGATTCGATTGGTGCAGTGAATGATCGCGGTTCAGGCTATATCGACTCAGCTCTGTTCAAAGCAACCACGCTCCAGATGTCGTCACTGGTGTATCTGCACCGGCAGTTTCTGCCGAACATCCTGCAAGTCCTGCAGGATCTGAAGGTGACATTCGCGCTATTATTATGAGCTGCTCGCCACCACCGCCGCCGAACAAGAAGCGTTAACATGTAGCGAGAAGAACCACCAGTGTCGTGCTGATTTCTTCGCCTTACAAGTTAATTGCTGAGATAAAACGCGACATGAAGAAACTAAAACGTTCGCTGGTGGTAAAGAAAATCAGCGAGATCAAGCTGCCCAAGTCAGCACAAGAGCCTATTGCTGGTCCGTCTGGGGTGTCAAATCAAAAAAGGAACACTGACGAAGACACATAATGCGTCGTTTGCTGCGATCCTTACGCCAACAGCAAGTCCAGAGAGGTGTGGCTTCAGTGTCTGAGCTGCAAGAAATGGGCACACGCCGCGTGCACTGCAGGCGACCCATACTACATTTGCCACATCTGTGAATCAAACTCAGACTAATTTGGATGAACAAGTTCAACAGCACGTCGTCATAGCACATGTCGCTACACTGAACAGTGCGCCTATTGTTTATACTCTTTGTTCAGTAATCCTATAATATAGTTAGGGGAAGGTTGTCTATATTGAACCGTTGTTTATATTGAACCAGGGCGTTTTCGCGCAGCTCTTCCATCTAGCGACCAGGCCTTTCACTAAACAGTTATTTGATGGAACAAAATGGCGGGTAGTGTGAAGTCTACAAAAAGGGGAGCAGAAAAAATCGTTTTGCTGCAGTCTGTTGTAAATTTGTGAGTTTGGTGAAATGGGTTATATATCGAATGAATGAGGTAGATATGCAAAACAACGGGTATGTTATCTAAGGATAAGAGCAGTTAGAAGCCCGAATCATTAGCTAAAAACGCGTGAAACATCCGGGATTCTTCATTGTCGGATTGCCTACATTGAATCACGAGGGGGCCGAGTTTATAGGAAACTAGGGTTCAATTTAGGGAAAACGCCATATTTATCTTTATTGCATCACCACTAACCATTCTGAGGTTGATTTATGTTCATTCTTATAGGGGAAAATATAGCAAGTGGACATCAGAAGATATGGATCGGGTTCTGCGTGCTTATAGAAACGGCGATATGGGTTTGAATGCAGTGGAGAGAACGTACGGAATCTCGAAATCAACCATCAAACGTCATCTGAAGAGATCAAACTCGTACGCAAACGATGGACTTCGATATTACGGACACCCTACTGTTTTCACGGTGGAAATGGAGCAACTACTATAGTAGAGAATGTATTGAGGTTGGATAGTCGTCTGTTTTGGAGTCTCACCTTTGGAACTGAGATGCATGGCTTTTGATGTGGCGGAGCAAAATAAGTTGCCACATAACTTCAACAAAACGGAAAAGTTAGCTGGTAAAAAGTTGTTGTCATAACTTCATTAAACGCCAACCACGTTGATCGTTACGAGCTGCCGAGCCAACATCACTTGCAAGGGTCCAAGGCTTTAAGGTGGCTGCATCGGCTATCATATGCTTCATTTGAATTAATCATTTCTAATATAAGTTTTGAAGATAAGCTAACCATTTTATCTCACAGTTTGCCTCGGATACTAAACAATACTCCAGACCAAAAAGAATTGATTTTTATGTTGTTTAGATATATTTAAATGTGTTTTACGACAATTAAAAAATATGTCAAAAATCACCTTAAAATGGCATTTTATTTCATTTTGAGAAACTCCCCAAAAGAAAACTGTGTATGGTTGTAAGTACAAACATGTTATTGACATTCAGACGGTTTTTTTTTAACAAATGCATATTAAGTTTGATACAGCTTCAAAAACATTTTGCTACAATGTTGAAAGACAGCAAAAATTCGTACTGCATTTTTGGCACGACACAAGTCGAGTTCGTATGCCAAGTTATGGCTTTGTAAGTATTGTAGTTTTTATAAAAAGTTACATTAAGTAATACTTCCTGGTTGTTACAATTATAAGGGTGTCACCAGATGCTTGTTTTTAGAAATGTGACTTGTTTTACTGGCATGTGGCTTATTTCAACACAATTTGACAGACACTTCTAATACAGAGATTTCCCCCCAAGGTTTTTCCGCCAAGGTGTCTGATGATATTGTGTTACGAAGGGCCATGTGTTGAACTTGTTGTGGTAGACAAGATTGAGTGACACCTGCTGGGGTCAGTCACGTGTCATTGCAAATGGCGGTTGAGGTCGGGCATTATCGGAGAATAAACAAAACTACCGCCAGTATTTGGTGATTTGACAGCGTTATGCATTTAGGTAATTATAATACAACAGTGTAGTGGCATGAGAATAACCAGACTATATGATCTGCATTCATGGTGAATTAATTTATGTTTGAACTGGGCTGACGCACACGTGATCGTATTATGGAAACATCGTCAGTTTCTAAGAATCTGAAAAGGGACTTTCCACAGACACACTAAAAATGCTAGTTTTTAAAGGACTGATTGGTGACATATGGTGATAGTGCCTTGGTTTTTTTTAATAGTACACATGTTCATACTGACACCTACTAATGTTCTATGAAAAAAAAATTAAGAAATCAACTGATATGATACCCCGTGCAGCTACCTTAACCGAGAAAGTGTCTCCAGATTTTTCGGTCTCTTTGAGAATGCTGTTGAGAAACACATATATACAACATGGATGAGTCCAGTCTGACATCTGTACATAAACCGGGCAGGGTACTTTCATCGAAGGGGAAAAAGCAGGTGGGCGGGATGACTAGTGTACAAAGGGACCAGACGACTAGTGCGGTCTGCTGTGTAAGAGCGTCGCTCCAATGGAATCGTAAGCCTGACATACTGAAGGAAGGTGCATCACCAGGGAGTCTGGTTACCAACAATGACAGTGGTTGGATGGATAACGATTCATTCCTTGCCTGGATCTATCACTTCATGTCAAATGTTCAGTCAACTCAGGAGCGTCCCGTGTTGCTCATAAATGATGGGCACACCTCACACAATAAACACATTGCGTGCGGCGATTCAGTATGGTCGTGAAAACGGCATACATATGCTGTCCCTGCCTCCACATACGACTCACATGCTACAGCCGCTAGATCGATGTTTCTTTGGGCCGCTCATATCTAACTATAACCAAGCTGCCGATAAATGGATCCGTATTCACGCAGGACGTGGTAGAACTCCACTCCAAATATGCGCAATCTTCAGGGAAGCCTACGTCAAGACCTCAACGATGTCAAACGCATTGGCCGGTTTCCAGAAGTGTGGCATTTGGCCTTGTAATCGCGACGTATGCTGCGAACATTATATCGTATCAGATCAATTCGGCAACCCCGGGGTCGATGTTAACGACGGTGGAATTTGCGGAACTCCGGACAGTGGCACGTGCGGCGCTCCATGCGACAGTGGCACATGCGAGGCTCCATGCGACAGTGGCACGTGCTGCGCTCCATGCGACAGTGGCACGTGCGGCGCTCCATGCGACAGTGGCACGTGCGGCGCTCCATGCGACAGTGGCACGTGCGGCGCTCCATGCGACAGTGACACGTGCGGCGCTCCATTCGACAGTGGCACGTGCGGCGCTCCATGCGACAGTGGCACGTGCGGCGCTCCATTCGACAGTGGCACGTGCTGCGCTCCTTGCGACAGTGGCACGTGCGGCGCTCCATGCGACAGTGGCACGTGCGGCGCTCCATGCGACAGTGACACGTGCGGCGCTCCATGCGACAGTGGCACGTGCGGCGCTCCATGCGACAGTGGCACGTGCGGCGCTCCATGCGACAGTGGCACGTGCGGCGCTCCATTCGACAGTGGCACGTGCGGCGCTCCATGCGACAGTGGCACGTGCGGCGCTCCATTCGACAGTGGCACGTGCTGCGCTCCTTGCGACAGTGGCACGTGCGGCGCTCCATGCGACAGTGGCACGTGCGGCGCTCCATGCGACAGTGGCACGTGCGGCGCTTTTTCTAAATTGAACCAGTTTCCTAAATTGAACCAGTTTCCTAAATTGAACCGATTCCTGATTTTAGAAATGTTCGTTTCCACGCCTATGTAATTCACCGAATGCTTCCCTTCTTGGCACGGATGTGCTCAGGTACCATCTACATCGAGTCCACGGGTGTGCTCAGGAACCATCTACATCGAGTCCACGGATGTGCTCAGGTACCATCTACATCGAGTCCACGGGTGTGCTCAGGTACCATCTACATCGAGTTCACGGGTGTGCTCAGGTACCATACACATCGAGTCCACGGGTGTGCTCAGGTACCATCTACATCGAGTCCACGGGTGTGCTCAGGTACCATACACATCGAGTCCACGGGTGTGCTCAGGTACCATCTACATCGAGTCCACGGTGTGCTCAGGTACCATAAACATCGAGTCCACGGGTGTGCTCAGGTACCATACACATCGAGTCCACGGGTGTGCTCAGGTACCATCTACATCGAGTCCACGGGTGTGCTTAGGTACCATCTACATCGAGTCCACGGGTGTGCTCAGGTACAATCTAGATCGAGTCCACATGTGTGCTCAGGTACCAACTTCATCGAGTCCACGGGTGTGCTCAGGTACCATCTACATCGAGTCCACGGGTGTGCTCAGGTACCATCTACATCGAGTCCACGGGTGTGTTCAGGTACCATCTACATCGAGTCCACGGGTGTGCTCAGGTACCATCTACATAAAGTCCACGGGTGTGCTCAGGTACCATCTACATCGAGTCCACGGGTGTGCTCAGGTACCATCTACATCGAGTCCACGGGTGTGCTCAGGTACCATCTACATCGAGTCCACGGGTGTGCTCAGGTACCATCTACATCGAGTCCACGTAGTGCAATTTTTCTAACTGTGAATGTCTCGATTTTATTCCGGTTCGTGTTTAGGGGGGTCAATATAGACAACCTTCCCCTATATACGGAACAATGTTCGTGCTTAGGGGGGTCAATATAGACAACCTTCCCCTATATACGGAACAATGTTCTTGCTTAGGGGGGTCAATATAGACAACCTTCCCCTATTTATGGAACAATGTTCGTGCTTGGGGGGGGGTAAATAGACAACCTTCCCCTGTATACGGAACAATGTTTCAAACTACCGTGTGGTATTCTGTCACTGAAGGGGGAGTAGTCCCCTCACTGCAAGCTCCTGTCCACTGGCATATAACATTATTTCTATATATTCAGTTTATTATTATTTTATGTTTTAATAGATTGTAACGCGCCTGCGAATAGTAATAATTGCCATATTTATGGCGCAGCCGGGAAGTGCAATGCAAATTATTATTATTATTTATATGTTTTGTATTATACAAGGATGTTGTCTGGCAGCTAATATCTACTCTTGGTGGTCATTGTCTCTCATACGGATCGACGGGAGTAAATGTAGGTTCCAGCTTCCTGTTCAGCCTCTTGAACACTCGCACTCTGAACTAAATGTTGAATTCGAATCAGTAACGTATTTATAAAAAATTCTCAAATACAGTCATTCTCAGTCCATCTATCGCGCCTTTATACCTACTGGAATTGCAAATATGCAAATATTGACCAACATGAGGGCACCTACTCAACCCTACCGGAAGGACAAACAACTCGCCGAGTTGGCACGAACAAAACGGAGTCGACTGTCGGCGATTGGTCGATATTAATCGAAGACATAGGTCGTGGCCATTGTCTCAAGAGGAGACCTGTCCAGCATCGTCGATGATCTCGGTCGCAACAGTGGTTTGCAATTACACACAGGTAGAGTGTAGCCCTTTTGTTGTCGAACCACCGTAAACACCAGCAGGGAGGCTGGTTTTGCGTTGGACTTTTCTTTCTCTTTAAATTAGTTGCTCGCCACACAATCATAGCCTCTTCCGCCCAATTATTTCCCCGTATTCTGGGGGCTGGATTAATGTCCACACACCGGTGAACCTTGCACACCGCACCTATCGGCCTTCAGTCTGCTCCCCCGATCCCTAACGGATTAGCCTAGGGCCGGAAGGTGGCCGATACCATGATGTACCTTGGAGAGGCAAACGAAGGGTCTTGTCTTCGGAGAGGCCATTTGCCACCAGGGGTAGCGTGTGCACTTGTGTCGCCCTTTCAGACGTATAGGTACAGAAATGCTCAAGAAATAAGAACAAATCATGGAAAAAATGAAAAATATTGAAAATCATGTAGGCTAATTTATAGGGACACATTTTCAACTGTGATATATTCAGTCAGAGGATATACAGTCAAATACACGTATTTATAACAACAACAATATCTTACCAAATTCAATAGTAAACAAAGTATTGAAATAATCATTGCTGCAGTATTGCACGGAATAGCAATCAATTAAGCTAGACTATAAGCAATTATTTGTTACAAAACACATCGGAATCTATAGGAATGTGTTAGCATACATAATTAATACATTTTAGTTATTCCGTAAATGCGTAATTTCCGCTTGTAATGTTCATGGATATTTTAGCGAGTCGTGTTGTGATGTACTCTGTATATAGGCCTTGATGGATGGAATGCTTAACTATAAACTGAACTTGTTTGTTATATTCCAATAACAATGGCATCAATAATTAAAAAACTGTTTGGGGGCATATCACTAGAACGTTGCTACGTTATTGTAATATTGTGTTTGGCCAGAAAATAAAAAAGATGTAAACGTGACCATTTGCAAAAGGTTGCACAGTGATTTCATTGTGAAATGCTCGGGGTGTCGGGGTGTCACCACCAGGAAAGCATGAAGGATATTGATGAGTGATTTGGGACATCGCGAAACAACGCATAGTGATTTGGGACATCGCGAAACAACGCATAATGATTTGGGACATCAGGGAAAATACAGAAAAAAGTACATAATCGGATGGAAATCCATATCAGTCATTCCCGAGTTGCTAGTCAATCTTACATAGAGCAAATTATGTGTCCGGAATAGGGCGGTATCTATGAATCCGGAATAGTTGGTTGTGACTAACAGGTTTCAGGTTTCGGCGTACGGCGTCAAGGCCAACTTTGGCCCAGTTAACTCTAACGTCATAAACAAGTTTATTAGATGTGTCACAACTGCGCGGGGATTAGCTTTGTTCTGTCCGCCGTCTGAAGTAGACAGCCTGCGGTAACTTGCATTATAAAGTCAATTATGAAGCTAAAGTTGAACACATAAACGACAGCATGTGTTGCTGGCGGGTGACGCTCGCTTCACGGCGCCCTAACACGCCATAGCAAGTATCTGTAATCGACAGGCATGCACAAATTAAACTGCTCTTGCGGTAATTCCAAACGATTATATTAATTTCCAAGTGTTATTAGCTAATCGAGTCAGTGAAGCGACTGCGCTGTGTGAACGGCTGTTATGGATCATTGATTATTTGTGCAAAGTGGCATATTACCCTGGTCTAATTTTTCCTACATTGGCCGCCACATACCGCAGTAACCTCGTGATTACACAGTGTCGGTTGTTTGATGGCGAATCGAAGTGACATGAATTTTGCCATTCCATTTGAGTAAGAATTTCTCGTTGTGAATTTTGCACACACTCGCGCTGTGCACATAAATTGGGCCACTTTTTACCCGTGCCATGTTTGGTCTGATTCTCACTTCTTTCGATGTTTTTGTGCAGTCTTGTGAATCTACGAACGAGCTAAAACATGAGGGTAAATTCGAGATAGTGACGTATTTAGGTGAGCATAGATACACGGACACCGCGACCATTCTATACTCGTCTTCAATGTAACCTGTTAATACGCTACATGCTACCATTACAAATTATTCAACAAATTAAAGGGAAGCAAAGCGTGCCTCATTTCCGAGATCCTATAGATACGCCCCTGATTCAGGAATATATGTTGGTTTTCTATCCGAAGCAACACACACACACCGTAAGCACTTAGCGTATAGATGAAACCTAACTAAGAGCATTGTTGGTTAAGGAATAGGTGCACCAAGAATTCCTGACGGCCCTTTTGGTCATGGGCCTTCGAGTTCCTCTGTAGTATAGTATACTCTTTAGTTCGAACACCCTTCATCAAAACGTCCCCAAACGGACCCGAAGTGTCACAACAATTCTTGGCGCACATATTCCTTAACTAAGAATGCTCCTTTTGTACGTCTCATATAATTATGGATGGCACCAAATGCGCCCCTAGTTGTGGGAAATGTCCCGACAATAATGTCCCAAGTGGGGCGATTGATTATGCTTAGTAACGCTGGGCTCATGCGTGGGCAGTAGTTGAGTCCTTAGCAAACTCACATAGGAGAAATATATCATAGTCTTATGGACCATAATCATAACATTTTTTATTTCTAACATAACGCATATTTAGGCAATGTTGACATATCGTCTAGTCAATGAATTGGGACGACACAGGGCTACACCAAAATAGTCAATGATACCAACATATATGCGTCGTACTAGATAACTGCGCGCAGTAGAAGTGTACGTCTAAGCCACACGTGTCGGCGTCCACTAACGGTGGGCGCTAACTACCTCGAGAGAGCTGACGGCTCTAACAAGCGCCAACAACTGTCCAAATGAGTTGTGCATTAGTTCGTGTGCAGCCAGTATAGTCGCACATGTGATGTCATTACTTACGTTCCTGTAGGACTGGAACCCGCGAACTGACGGACGCTGCCACGATCTCTCCGCCACTGATAAGTTCAGCAAGGCGTACCTGCGGGCTGCGCACGACGACGACGGCGACAAGAAGGACATCTTGAGGGAACCACCGCACTTATACCACCAGGCGTCACTACGAGCGCCATGCTGATTATATACTTGAGCAGGTATTGGAATGGCATAGCTCAATTTCTCTCTCTCTCTCTCTCTCTCTCTCTCTCTCTCTCTCTCTCTCTCTCTCTCTCTCTCTCTCTCTCTCTCTCTCTCTCTCTCTCTCTCTCTCTCTCTCACTCACTCTCTCTCTCTCTCTCTCTCTCTCTATATATATATATATATATATATATTTATATATATATATATATATATGTATATATATATATATATCGCCCTCTCTGCTGTCTGTTTTACTGCACACCCGTCCATGTGTCCGTGCGTCCGTGCGTACGTGCGTACGTCCGTCAGTCCGCCTCCCCCCGCCGTCCGCATCCCCAACCACCCGCAAGCCAGCCCACCCCTACCCCGCCCCATGCCCGCGCAGGCGTCTCTCTCCCATTTCTCTCTCATCCTTAGATCCGCCTA
This sequence comes from Paraescarpia echinospica, assembly GCA_020002185.1. Classification (NCBI taxonomy): domain Eukaryota; kingdom Metazoa; phylum Annelida; class Polychaeta; order Sabellida; family Siboglinidae; genus Paraescarpia; species Paraescarpia echinospica. The sequence goes on along the minus strand of CM034537.1, from coordinate 3,534,265 downwards.
TGGATACAGGCCGCATGTTAAAAGCGAAAGGGTAGTCAATGTTGCGTGAATTATGCTCCGTACCACGCACAGTGTCTCGTTTGTGACACGTGACACCCGAGTGTGAGAGGTTGTGCACCGAACGCGGAAATGTTGAGTGCATCCGTCCTTAATTCGAACAATTTCCTATCGGATAATTTCCTGCTGCTTGCATTGCGCTTTTAGCCGTACGCCTGGATGTTTGTCCGACCAATCAGACCGGATACACTTTAATCATATCTCCTTCCGTCACTCGGAAGAGTTCCGTTCAGTAGTGTTAAGTTGAGGCAAGGCTATCTACGACGGTGCCACATCGAAACATTCTTGGCTAGCCTCCACAGTAACACTGATCCCACGTACTAGCACTGCCACCTTTCTCGTCACGTACTAGCACTGCCCCCTTTCTCGTCACGTACTACAAACGGTCTGTTTTGCCGGTTAGCGTTTCCTGTAAGGGCAACAAGCGTTGATTAATTTTACACAATTGACGCATATTTCACGTAGCAAACATCAACGTAAGCCGGTTGTTTAAACCATCGAACTGTTCACACAGGAAACTGAAAAACAACGGTTTCACTGAATAACCTGTCAGCATGATTCAGCATCGACAATACGTATTATCCCCGTATACTATGATGAACTGATTCACTTACGTCAAGTGCTACGATGAACAGCAAAACGTGACCTTATTCATCACCGTAATTCAGCTGTTGTCCAGTGCGGTATTAAGAGAGATTTTATAAAGAATTATGGCGAATGAGTCCAATCCTGCAGCACGTTTCATGGATTTGAGTGTGGATTTTTCGATTTAGCCTACAGTGCTTCCCTTCAATGTATTGCAGATAGATGCATAGACGCGGGAACAGGGGGCAGGGGGCAGCTGCCCCCGGAATTTCTCCAGAAGGCAGACATGTGGTTCTGCCCCCCCCCAATTAAATGTGTGCGTGAATGTTTGTTTTTGTGGCGAGCGTCAAATGCGCGTGGAAATGTATTTTTTATGAGACGATTAATGTGTATCTTTGTTGACTGTGAAAGGTGTGTGTAATTGGAGGGACATATTGTTTTCTGCCCCTCCCCCAGTAATAGGTGGCGTGATGACGAAAATCTTTTCCAAAGCACCCCCCCACGCCCCCCTTCTTCGGATGTCATAATTTCAGCGGAGTCAGCGGAGTCAGCGGAGTCAGCGGAGAGAAGCTGGAGAAGGTAAATTGACAGCAGCGGCACGATTAATTTTTTGTAAACAGCACTGCCCCCCTCCCGTCCCGTGTTTGTTCGTATGTCATGAGTTCACAGGCGGGACAGCGGAGAATCTGTTACAGCTGCGCAGCAGCGAAACATTTCCAACCCCCCCCCCCTTCGTCTTCCGATATCACAGTCGAACCAACCGAGACAGCCACAAGGTGAGGGAAGATGTGAAGATATGCGGATGCGAAAATTTTTCAGTGGTGCTGAAGCTCCGTTAGCCCCCTTCCCCAATATAAATTTCGTTCCCGCGTCACTGGATAGATGTATATAGCCTACATGTCAACACAACAGCCTTCTACAGCAGCAATGGCCCAGCTTACACAGTTGCCTCTTCCACATTCATAGAAACGTCTGCACCACACCCTTCTACAGCAGCAGTGGCCCTGTTTACACAGGTGCCTCTTCTACATTCATAGAAATGTCTGCACCACAGCCTTCTACAGCAGCAATGGCCCTGTTTACACAGTTGCCTCTTCCACATTCATAGAAACGTCTGCACCACAGCCTTCTACAGCAGCAGTGGCCCTGTTTACACTGGTGCCTCTTCTACATTCATAGAAACGTCTGCACCACAGCCTTCTACAGCAGCAGTGGCCCTGTTTACACATGTGCCTCTTCTACATTCATAGAAACGTCTGCACCACAGCCTTCTACAGCAGCAATGGCCCTGTTTACACAGGTGCCTCTTCTACATTCATAGAAACGTCTGCACCACAGCCTTCTACAGCAGCAGTGGCCCTGTTTACATAGTTTCCTCTTCTACATTCATAGAAACGTCTGCACCACAGCCTTCTACAGCAGCAGTGACCCTGTTTACACAGGTGCCTCTTCTACATTCATTGAAACGTCTGCATATAAAAGCTAATTTGTTCAAATATGTAAGAATTGTGCATACGTCTGAAAAAAGAAGAGTTATCTTCAATATCATCGTTATATGTAGACTTTGTTTACAGATATGTTGGATTATCTACAAATTGGAACACAGAAAACCGCCCCCGTCCAACTGGTGGCTGCACGAGTAATCAAGTTCAATGTTTCGGTATTTTATTTTACCCGAGTATATTGATAGAACTACAACCAGGATTTTATAAGGTCGTCCTCGGCGTTTCCTTCATAAGTGGTGAGAACGATTAGGTTGTCATCTCTACACAGTCGAATCTCATCCGCCTTTTAACGACCCTCTTCAAGAATTATTTTTCATCTTCATCATATGACATATATCGTAGTTAAAGAAACACAAACAACATCGTCCGTCTCTACAGACGTAATGGCCGTCTCAGCAAGAGCCTTCAGCAACTGACGTCACCACTGACCGGGGTCAAATGGTGTAGACGCAACGTGCAGCTGACTGGAAGTTTGAAATATCAATAGCTTGCTATTTTCACGTACGAACCTGTGTAGCCACAACTGAGCCCTATTGTGCGGCTGCTGTATACTTATTGGACATGCTTATTAACAGACATGCTACGAATGTATTGCTTAAATGCATATTATTTTACTTGAAATTCTATTAAAAAAATATGTATAGTTAGCACCGTAAAGCCTAGTAAAGCATGTAACGTGTGGGAAATCCGCCAGGTGTGCCGGGTAGCTACTTATCTATGTATTTATTTTCGACGCAGGCAGGAACAAATTGGATAGATCGCTCGTATTAAATGTTTAACTTGTCCCGTGTCCCTTTCAGGTGTCTGTCTGATGCTGTAATGTTGTGGTGAAAGTAAGAAAGTATTTCTATTGCTACGCATTTTCTCTCCGTGTATTAATAAAATCCACGTAAGATATGATCCGTCCGTACAACACACACGATATCCCAGGTATGTGAAATACATACTAGGCAGCTATTGTGTAATATAGATATAAGATCAAGTGGACATATAACATGGGGTGTTATTGGTGCACACACACGACCTAGGAGATTGTTTTCTCTCTAGTCTGGTTGAGAATGACAGTGCGTAGACGTGCAGGCATTCATGCATGCATCAACGTCTAAACCAAACAGCCGAGGTGTCGTAGTTCGCCTTGCTACGAGTAACTGCAGTAAGACAACCCAGACACTTCTCCTGAGCAAAACAACCCAGACACTTATCCAGAGGAAAACAATCCAGACACTTCTCCTGAGACAAACTACTTGACAATCGGGAAGACAATTAACAAACTCTCAATCCCTTCCTCGAGATATTTAATTTCATCAGAACAAAATCGCCAAAAATATTTTCTATGCGAAATGTCGTTACTGTGTGGATTTAGTTACCGTATCCTTTAACGTGTCTACGTTCAATCAGTTAAAACTCATTCTTCACATTGCCTTTCCAAACTTCGCAGACTTTACTTTTGATATTTAAACAAGACAGAAGAAAACAATATGGTTTTTAAACATGGCTTTTGTCAACATAACATACATAAATATTTCTGATATTAATGCAAAGAAAGACATGTGATACCTGTTTATGGCCTGGACACTTTTCTTGGGCAAAGGTTGGGATCGTATCTCCGAATAGAAAGTGGTTTCCTGGATCCGTTTTAAACAGACGGAGACACGTGGCTGGCATACCAGCCAGTGTTTATTCAGTTTGTCGCCGAGTGTAGTCTGCCGTCACAAAGAACACGTCGTACGTGGATAAGAGCAGCACGTGGGTGCAAGAACTTCAATAGGTCTCTCTCTCCACGGGAACAGGCATAACGACAGCTGTTGTTTGTGAATGTGCTCTGCTTCTCCCGAAATAATTGGCTCAAAATAGAACTCCTAGCTTCTGTCCGCTTTACACAGATCCTTCTCTGAGCTGTGGCTTTGCCTGCGTAGGTGGCTACACAACAGCGACACTTGCCTAAATATTACGAAGGCTTAGCCAGCTATCAATTTGTATTTGAAAGCAACTGATCGATTCGGCGTTATCATGCTAGTGCCGTAATCGTGCATGCAAGAAAGCAGTGGATATGAACGGAAAATTGGAATAATGTAAACAAACTCCAAAGTAAAATGTATAATGCTTAGATGATACATTTTGAGAGCACGAAAAGTTGAGAACATGAACGCGCATTCGTGTGAAGATTCCTACTTCGGTTCAAATAAGTGGGGAAACGGGAACTTTTCAAAAACGGCTGACAGGAAAGGCAATACCCGTAGGCAAACAAACCCAATCCGAAATATGACCCAAGTCCCAGATTTAGGCAAGAAAATAACATCCACGACCAGGTCAATCCTCTTGCTATGGCTGCATATACTGATATTTTAGTGTGCATTTTCGTTCACTGCATGTCAAATATTGGGCAATGCAGTTTTACTAACTAGTAGAGGCTCGACACAGACCCAGTCATAGCTGACACCGACTGCAGCCGTCGCCGTCGGCGGACGTTGTAATTCTACTTCATCGAAACGTTGCTCGGCTGGCGGCTTTGGGAAGCACGATAAATAAACAATGCATACACTTCCTATACTTATAAAAATAGCTGTCAATATATGTATGCCTACAAATTGCTTATTTACAATGCCATTGCTTGAATCAACTCATCTCGGAATCCGACATGTTGACTGTGTGTGACGTCAACGGTCTTTGCGTGCTTCACTGCGCGTGCTTGAATATTAATTATACTCGGGCTGCATAATTAATCATCCACGTGGCAGCAAGCTCAAAATTATTCATGTAAACACAATTATTTATCGGCTTCTTGCGCAGATATCACCCAAATAGTATTCATAAACATATAAGACATAAGTAGCAGAGAAAGTACTTACGGGAAATTATCACGTTTTGATACAGTACATCTCGAATGTATATTAGCTTAGAAAGAGTCGCTTTAAAGCTACCTCGTCTGTTCCGTTACACGGAATCACACTCACAAGCAGGGGTGGTCTTATAGACGAACGGGAAGTTCGCAGAATCAGTGGTACGTTGTCCCATTTAGGACAAGGGGGTCTAACTTCAAATGTAGTTGCTGGTAGAGAAGCGGGCTTCTGCATTTAGTGCCAATAGTGGATGTTTACTATGTGAACTTACGAGGTTGCATCAGCGGAGAACTGCGAAATCACTTGAATTAGTTCCTCATGTGGAACTAAATAAGTCATAGTTTTTTGTCTGACGAATTCACTAAAACTAAAAAAAAGTTGCACAAACGTCCTCACATGTCGTTGTTGATATTGTGGGACGTTTGAGTTTGAGGTTTTTTTCGCAAAATCACTTTTAAATGTGATTAAATGTGAGGAAGGACGTTTAAGTAATGTTACCAACTTAATGGACAGTCACTGTACCGTTAGAGTGCTGGCGAAACTAAATATATATTGAATTACTAATATAATTCAGACACCGAAGCTCGTAAATATAACCAGCCGTGTTCTATCAGTTATTGTGGTAAGGATTGTCAAAATTGGGATACTAGTTAGTAAGAAACAAACCGGAAGTTCGTTAGCTTCATTCATCTTCATGCCGTCGTCTGGCCTGCCTGCCAAGTCTAGTAAAAGTATGAGAACATTCTCTTTCCAGAATACACCCCTCGACTAGCCAGAGTATATGTCGTGGTGGCGAGGCAGTCGAAAGACACGCTGTCACGACAATACACACTGTCACGACAATACACGCTGTCACGACAATACACACTGCCACGACAATACACGCGGTCACGACAATACACGGTGTCACGACAATACACACTGTGTGAAGCGATGTATGAGGAAGACCTCGGCCTGCGGTCGACCACAAAACAAGATTGTCATATTGATTCCACTCGAGTACATAGTCAACACCACGACATCAATCTAGTCGTATCACAATACCTTATTCCAGCGGATTGCTGTGTAACAGATGTTATAACTATTCGTTGATACTTAATACATGTGCGACATCAATATAGTATTTAATTAGTAATATATCATGTGCCCATAATCATTGGCCAAGAAAGGAGACTTATTTCGTTTGCATTTAAATGAGAATAAATTCGCTTATATTAAACGTTAATAAAAAAATCTTATATTTGTATAAGGGCCTAATATATGGTTACATTATATAATTTTGTTTATCTACTGTCGTGTCAAATTTGCCTAAACGAGGTTTCACCCCGGACCGTCACCTTGGTCCTTGCACGCTTTCACGTCCTCAATTCCGGTGTTCCCCCCCCCCAGTTCTTGTTGCGCAGTTGCGAATACCATTCTCATTGCACATAGAACACGTGACATTTCATGAGTTTATGTGTTAAAATAATAATAATGAAAGCGGCCGAGTAATCGACCGAAGTGATCATACGCTGCCCACTACTAGGGTATGTTCCTAGAGGTCTATAGGTAGAGGCAGAGTTGTTTGTTGCATTAGAGTTGCATATTATAGTATACAACTCTTGCGCGTGGGTAGATTTGTAATACGCTTGACAAAAAACATGAAATTATATGTGTAGTCGTTTACAATGATTTCTGAAGGTGTTCAGCAAGATTGTTTTAACGCACATTCCAGTCTTCCGCGAAATGCAAACTACACTGTATAAAGCTTTTCTACCGAGTTTCCTGGACTTGTCGCAAAGTGTGCATGATCTGTGCTAATTACTGATGATTCGTTTTTACCAAATAAGGTGTTGATGAGTGCAGACTGCGTTGACCTTGATAAGTGCAGTGTAATCCAGGTAAATCTGATCGCTCCGTCTACGCAGGATCAAGGTCGGCCTCACCGCAAACTTCAAAGCAAATAGCAAACAGCCGCGATGTTGACATCAACACCGCAGCTGCCAAACACTATATTCCACGTGGAAGGCATCAACGTATCCCGACCAAGTCCCCGACTGTTATTTCTAATAATCCGCCGCAGGTATGTACAAGGCACCACGTCCACCCGTCGGTGCTCGGACACCGTCGAGTGCCAAGGCCCGACATCGCTTTACGCTCGCGTGCCGCGGCCACTGTGTCGATTCATCTGGTGACTGACGACGTCAGACACCGATAATAAGCAGCGAACATGTGTCGATATAATCGCCAACGAACTGACCACCTTGTTTTCCTTTGAAACTGATATAATAGATAAATGTGTTGATTATTATAAAAACGATGAACCAATAAATAGGTCCACATATGTTCTTGTGGTTACCAGACAAGTATAACATCTAAAGACACATTCAGAACAATAAAAAAAAACTACGTTTGATGTTGGGTAGATTCCCCAGAAAGTCTCTCGGACTTGATAATAATAATAATAATTGCTTTATTCACAGACTCCATGCAACATACAAGTACATTATCATGGTTCTATAGTTGTGTTTTAAACAATAGTTACAATGTACAGAATGAAAAATCACTCATCAACAAAATGTATATACGGGGAATTGAACCAGTATTTCCATATTCTAGACATGTATTTCACGTCACTATTAATAATGCTACGAATCAATATGTTTTTTGAGAACTGCAGTCGGCATATAAACCTATATGTCAAATTTCTAATAACCGCACCATAGTTAGGTAAATTATTGTTAACAAACAATTCACTAGCACTACAGTATCTGTCGTAACCTAACACCATTCGAAATTTATTGTTATAAGAGACATACAATTTCCCGATTGCATAGTTATGAAAATTCCACCACAGATGGGCAGTATACATAGGTGAGCAAAAAGTAGTAAATAATGTCTTCTTTACACCATTTGAACACATATGACATTTTCTTATTCAACGGATTTACACGGAATTTCAAGTCCAAAATATCGATTTTAGCCAAGCATATTTGGCGTGTCTGTTACTGGTGTGCGGTGATTAGACGCGTAATAACAGTGTCAGCATTACGTAATGACAAACATGTCGGCGTCTTAACATCGCGGCAACACCACGACGTAATCGCGTGGGTGAGTTTCGACGGCCTCGGCCCAATCACGCAGTTAATTACTACCACTGGGAGAGCTCTTGGACGGCGGATTTGTCGACGGACACTTATATTTACTGTTTACAAACATATCTTGTTGTCAATGTCGTTGTTGTTATTATATTATTGTCGCCGTTGTCGTCATCGAAGTCGTCGTTACTGTTGTTCTTATTATTGCTATTGCTGCTGCTGTTGCTGCTGTTGCTGCTGCTGCTGTTGCTGCTGTTGCTGCTGCTGCTGCTGCTGCTGCTGCTGCTGCTGCTGCTGCTGCTGCTGCTGCTGCTGGTGTTAGACTTCTATGATAGTTTACACCTAACGCACACACAGAAAGGCATATTGCATTTTACATATATCTCCAAATATATTACCGTTTCAAAGCATTCCATGCATAATATAAACATTTAATTAATCTTTACAGAAGAATGTCCACAGATAATGTTGTTTTATTAAATGTCGTACGTGTGACTGGACAAGGAAGGACAAAGCTGTCATTAGGAGTCGCAGTAGGTTGCCCGCTCTCCCTGATAGTAAGGCTACGTCGGACACAAGGCTATTTCGGCGTCTTCTCCTTTCACCAGGTGTTATCCTCTTACTTCGTACTCAGCAACACTGAGGTCTGAGTAGCACGGCGGGGAGAAAGAGAATCACGACACACTGTGTGTGTGTGTGTGCGTGCGTGCGAGCGAGCGTGCGTGCGTGCGTGCGTCCAACAAAACGTGCGGTCTTACCTACTGACAATGCAAACTCTCTTTTTTCAATCTCATATTGACATGTTTAGAACTGGCCATTCCGAGTAAGATGAAAGCCTCTAAGATTGTGTTATATTTTTGCGAAAGCCAAGTTAGTGGGGGCTAATTTTAAATATTATTTTATTACCCCCGATTCAGAGTTAGCTCTGATGCAGATTTGTACCTGAGCTGTCATAATCTATACATTGATTTTGTATCTACGGAGCTTTGCACGTGAAAGCCTGCTTGCGTTTTTGTTCCATGTCTCCGTACATTCTACAATTAATCTAACTTACATGTCTTTTTCCGACTCCATAGACGGTTATCCCGTCTGTGGCGTCAGCTCCGATCGAGTTTACAGTCCGCCGTGTAAAACACGTGACGTCCCGGTGAATAATGGCAGCGTGCAAGTGCACTTTATTGAATACGTTTTCCAGAATCGGATCAGTGGTTTCCCGTGGACTACACGTGGCACGCATGACCACACGACTACTGTCGAAGACGTCTTGCAAACGTTTCTACATAATCCACAACGATGTGATGTAACCAACGCGGCTCAGTGTTTTGCCCGAGACGATGTGCACCTATACAATCTACATGTGTACATCAAAACTGTGACAGTCAAACGATGTATGATATATATTGCCGGTAAGTAGTCTTGGTTTCGTCTTTCTGCACAAGTTAAACCGACCTTTTCTGTTTCTCATTTGTCTTCAGATGTTTATAACACTTGAATAACTATGTTGGTGGTATACAGCCCGCAATAAATTCGCTTAATAAATCCGAAACATTGTTCGCAATTTGATTTAGCGCTCACAAAACGTTCACCTTGTTTACAAGACAAGGTGAACATATATTACTTGAATTTATGTTATATTACATCCTGCTATCTATTTCCACGTCCACCAATCAAAAAAATCAAAAAAATTCAATGAATTAGAAATTCCACATTTTATGCTGTACATCCGGACATTTTCGAATATGCATATTTTTGGCGCGCTTTTCGGGATGCCGAGATGTGACGTCACTTATGACTCAAACTCGCATCAGGCCGACCCTTTCCATGCATGTTTGCAAGTATAGCTTTTGGGTCGAAACGAGCGTCAGAATGAGTTATTGTGCAATTTTCCGACGTAATACAAACACTAGTCATCATAGAACAAGCTGTTATCTTACGGTTCCATATGAATCCAATTTTATTCAAAACAACGTATGCGAATGGGCTTACAAGTCGACTAGGTTTCGCCGAGCTTGGGCTCGTTTTCAGAATAATTATATCGAATGCAACCAACGGGAGATAATCTACACCAATAAACATACATAGCAAACATATATTGTATTCAGCTACATAAAGTAACGTGTATAATCTCATAATATCACTAGAATATCGATATATGAAGGAGTTGTACAATTTATTATAACAACTTAAATCAGTTAGACAGTTTTCGCTGGTCCCGCTAGCTCAGTGGGTAGGCGCGTTGGTTACTTGTCATTTATTTTACAATCGGGCGATTGATTTTCTTTACACTTTTGTTGTTGATGTTTTCACGAAGTAATATAAACCAAATCATTTAGTATACTATGATGCACTGTTTGTAAATAATTTTTATTTTGTAGTAATTATTTATTCCCCACAAAAATGAAAATATGGTCATTATATAACGATGTTTCTAAATGTTATTTATCCAAACAAATATAATGTAATGGATATCTAATTTATTAATTGTAAATATATTGTACAGTAATATATTGTAATTATATATGTGAAAACAGATTGTGATCTGTCTGGATAAATACAATTTAGAAACATCGTTGTATATAATGACCATATTTTAATTTTTGTGGCGAATAAATAATTATTACAAAAATAAAAAATAAAAATTTACAAACAGTGCATCATAGTATACTAAATGATTTGGTTTATATTACTTCGTGAAAACATAAAAAAAAAATGTAAAGAAAATCAATAGTTTGCATGCTGTCAGGATTGAACCGGCGTCGCCCGATTGTAAAACAGACGCTAAGGAACCAACGCGTTTACCAACTGAGCTATCAAGGCTGACAGAAATTCGCTGACTGATTTCAGTTGTTATGATAAATTGTACAACTCCTCCTTCATACATCGATATTCTAGTGATATTATGAGATTTTACACGTTACTTTCTGTAGCTGGATACGATATATGTTTGCTATGTACGTATATTGGTGTACATTATCTCCCGTTGGTTGCATTCGATATAATTATTCTGAAAACGAGCCCAGCCCAGGGCCAAGCTCGGCGAAACCTAGTCGACTTGTAGGCTCATTCGTATTCATTGCTTTGAATAAAATTGAATTCATGTGGAACCGTAAGATAACTGCGTGTTCCTCTATGATGACTAGTGTTTGTATTACATCGGAATTTTGCATAACAACTCATTCTGACGCTCGTTTCGACCCAACATTATCCATGTAAACATGCTCTGAATGCATAGAAAGGGTCGGCCTGCTGCGAGTGTGAGTCATGTGTGACGTTAAGATACCACGTGATCGCCTACCTCATTAAATTTTTATTTTCCGCGGGAATCGCTACACAGGCGGGTTTAAAATCGAATTTATGCTACAAATGTATTTTTATGTATTTTTTAAATGTTCTCGAATGTTACATACAATATTAAACTTTCTGTACACATGGAAAACGGATTTTAGCTAATGCCTTGTTTTTATTTCCTTTAAGATAACTATAGCGTAGATAGGCTGGACGTACCGCACGGTTATGCAATCGCAGTTTGGAGACAAACCATCAAGACTGTCCTAGACAACGCACAACCGATTGAGAGAACTTCCTGCTAATAATTATCGACTTGTGTAGCGATAGATAACCACGAGTGTTTTGCGAAAGTTAGCACAGGTGTAGCGAGTTAGTTGTCCAGGGATCAAACATTAACACGGCATTGATACGCCGGCATTCATCTGTTGCCGGTTTCCCTGGACACGGCCGGAAATTAGAGTCCGATAGTCAAATAAAGCGGCTGATTGAATTTAAGCCATTCCCAGGACAATTGGTGAGTGCGTATAATTAGACTACTAGTTGTGTCTAAGCTGTAGACGTTGCTGTTATGCACGCGTGGGTACATTCCGTTTTCCTGTATCGCTAGAGGTCAATTTTGTCCTTTGAAAGAACGATCACACCGAGAATGCAGAGACGCACAAGCAGTCTACCCACTATACACCCGCTGTCCGTATGTCCGATCTGCACTCGGTGACCTCGCAATCGTTACAGGTGATATTCACATTGCGGTACAACGTCTTCGTACAGACGTGATCACTTTACCCTAGAAGACAAGTGTCATGTGACAGTGACGATCTTGTAACGATACATTCGGGTCCACGCATGAAACGTGAGTAGCCCTTCACCCCAGTTACTGCGTCAAACAACGAGGTACGTTGCAAAAGAACTCGCGAGGCTAAACGTTTGAACCAATACTTGTAGCTATCTTCGGTTTTCCGAATAGCCAATGCATGAGTCGAATTATGTTTGTCAACATTCCATATCCACGATATTTTGAAATGTCGTCAAGCAATTTACATATAGTAATGCTGTATATGCTTATGCATACGCTTGCGTGAAACGTGGTTTAGTTTACAAACTATATTTATTTGATGATATATTAAATCAAAACTAAATATTGTGTGGTGCTTCAACGGGGAGTTGATATGCTTACAGATTCGTTCCCCGTAATGGAATTCGAAATTTATTAGGTCGGGGGAGATCCCACGCTTCCGGTAAAAGCCCGCCCAGTGGAAGGCATTCGAAAGATCCTAGACTGCCGGATGCAAGTAAAAACAGCTGATGATAACTCTCACGGCTTCGCCGGTAACCTACCTGTATAAGGGGCCGACGAATCAGCGATATGCCTTTGCAGCACACGTATAGCCAGCCTATACCGAGGCTATATTTACGGTACCTGCATGGTTCATGTTACCGCGGACGGGACGGAACAGCCTTCCAGCCTCTCCGCTTCCTAACTTTGCTAATTGTACCATTGTGCGAGACACTACAAGAAGATGCGCATAGGAGGCATTGCTAATGGTTCACGGTGCACAGTTGCATTTCCTCGTTTCAGCATTTTCGCAGTCGGCCAGTTGTTAACGGGCAGCTGGGAACAGGAAACATCGCGATAAATTCCACGCCCGTCGTTGCTACGATACCCACAGCACCACTAGCAACCAGCACGCTCGGCTCTCGAGAAGCAAACGAGGAACCACGAGGAATCGTGTACATATACATACATGCATGCAAGCATGCATACATACATACATACATACATACATGCGTGCACACGCACACATGCACACACATACGCATACACACACATATACACACATTGTCGACTTGTACACCCAAGTCTTTCTCATTTGTCGTTTCCGCCAGGGTGGTATTTGTTCCACTACTGGTCATGATGGCATAGTTACAATTTTGGTTGTTTCGACCAAGATGCATAACTTTGCATTTGTCTTCATTGAAGCGTAGCTGCCACTTTCTACACCACTGTTCTAGTTGGTCTATGTCTGCCTGCAGTGTCTCTTGGTCAGCTTGTGCAGTCATACGTCTGTAGATTTTAGTGTCATCAGCGAACAGGTGAACAGATGATTCCACCACGCCTGGCATGTCATTTATGTAACACACAAAGAGCAATGGTCCAAGTACACTTATAGTGCCAATAATTTATGCGGTGCAGGAAAAATCGGAACACAGTGGAAATATTGATCAGATAAGTATAATTTTGCGTCAGTGTTATATATAAACTACCTGTAAACATATTAAGAAACGATTATAGCTAAAAGTTAGTCAGAGAAATTATTTTAGATTACCTTAGTTTTCGTGGGCGATAAGGTTTGATGCTAAATTGTAGTGTAACGCCCATTCGCTAGCGGGCACGTAGCGTATGTCTAGCGTAGGATAGTTGGTGATAGGTCAGTTTAATTCAGAGTATTGTTTACATTATTGAATATATGAGAATAAGTTATTTGGAGTATAGAGACTACACACAAAGAAGTATCTACTAAATATCGTAATAACTTAGAAGAAGAAAATGCGATGGGAGGAAAGTTGACGGGACGTAAGGAAGTGAGAGTAAATGTGACAGAAGAGAAGTCGATAAAAGGGACGATGACAGGGGGAAAGGGACAAGAGAAAGGCGACAGGAATGAATGGAACGGGAAAAATATGACAGGAGAGAAGACGACAGGGGGAAAGACAACAACCAGACAGTTGCAAACCGGAGAAGGAGCTACTCTGAGGCAGTGATTGAGGTGGCAATGAAAAAACAGAGGGTGTTTATGGGTGACTCTATTCTGATACAGACAGCTAAGACACTAAGCTAAGGGGAGAACGTCGTCGTTTGTTTATTGGGAGCTAGGATAGAACATGTGACTGAAAGGGTAGAGAAGGTATTGGGGCATGGCAAGGGAGGGTCTATCCTCGTGCACGTAGGGACAAATAATGCAGACAGGGAGTGAACAACTGGGATAGTACAGAAGTATAGACAGTTAGTGAAGAAGTTAAAAAAGACAAGAGTTGAACAGATTAGTTTCTCAGGAATGTTGCCAGTAATGGGAGGAAGGGGGTCAATACATAGAAATTGCAAAAGGATGGCGATCAACGCACTAGTGTGATTGGCTCCGCGCTAGAATGAGTCCCATCATACTTGACCGATCGAACACAATCCGTGATAATACCAGGCGGTGCTTCCGACATTTCAAATATCGCTTTCGGTGTCCCCAAGGCTCAGCTTTTGGGATCATTGTTTTTTACCATCTACACGTCCCCAATCGGCGATATCATCAAACAACACAACTTGAACTATCACATGTACGAAGACAACACACAGCTGTACTTCAAATTATACATCACTGATGAAAACGACAATTAGACGAAATATAGCGTAAAAGAAAAAAGGACTAATAATATCGCTGTACAAAACAATAGTTAGGCCTCATTTAGAATATTGTATACAAGCGTGGAGGCCATATCGCAGGAAGGACATATATATGCTAGAAAGAGTACAGAGGAGAGCTACAAAACTGAGGTATCTTAGTTACGAAATACGTCAAAAAAAACGTGGTTTGACAACACCAGAGAGCAGGAGACAGAAGTGCCTAAAATATTGAATGGTTATGGAAATATTGATAGAAATATTTTTTCCTCAGTTAAGAAAGACAGAAGCACCAGAGAACATGAAGTTACATTAGTAAAAGAGCAGTGTAAATTAGATATAAGAAAGTTGTCACAAAGGACTGTAAATGAATGGAACATATTATCTGCTGATTGTGTGGGTGCTAGTATCGTGAATATGTTTAAAATTAAAATCGACACATACCTCAGAAGGGCGGGATACACATAGATAAAAAGGGTTGGACTCTCGATAAACCAAAAGGCTTCCTTGTCCACCTGCCATCTAGAGTTAATTTTCTGAGTGGCAATCTTGTTAAGTCTTGTTAAATCTTGTTAACTAAGAAGATAACAATTGTAGTATACGATACAACAGCGGTAACGTATACTATAGTGCTGTGTACCCGTGGGAAACTCTCCCATTTCCGGTTGTGCGTGCGCATATATATGTCCCTAATACGATCACACTGAAACAATTTGAAAATATATTCTCATTGAGTTCCAGGACTGGAGGACAACTAATAAATGAACTCTAGCACGTACACTATTTAAAGAGATGACAGAAACGCTGTAGGTCTACTCTAAGTGTACAACGAGACAGTGGAATTTCTCACAGCTCAGGTGTTATCTTATAATACGTCAGAGGAGAAAATGTAGCCCCAGATAGACGGGCAGTTGGCAATATCCTTGAATCAGGCTTCATAAGCAGAACTTAACAATCTTCTTCGTGATCACGGTGGCGAGTACAAAAAGCAGACATTATTCCGACCAGCATCATATTGATTAGTTCAATGATCCATTCACCCATCCATTCAATAGTACATTCAGTGTAATTCATTGGAGTTAAGCGGTGACCCACGTGATGTCCCTGAGGCGTTGGCATTCTTCTTCGCCGACGCTACGTGGCTGACACCTCATTCTCCACCTGGGAATCGCCTCGTTCAACGTCGGTTAACTCTTGTTCTTAACCCAAGAAATGCCCGGTCCAATATGAGCGAAAACTATTTATCCACCCGAGGATAGCGCGACTCAGCGTGCGTAAACACGTGGAGGTCAAGGTCACGAGCTCTCAGACTGGACAATCCGTCAAGTACTGTCCACGTGAACTGGTTAATTGGTCGGTTGAAAGGTGATAATAGTAAACCGACCGTTTGATGTACAGGAGGTGAGAAAAGATGTAAGAAATAATGACCACTTAAATTTGGAAGAATTTACTATTTGGAAAACCGAGGATAGCATTTCCACGAATAGCCTACACTCACTCATCCTTACATGCGTGTTGTAAACTGTCAAAGACGCCGATCGGTGGCTTTATCAATATCGTAGACATTTACCCGGAAGTGTGCTCCACAAAACTGATAGTTCCCGAGGGTACCCACGGAAGTTCTGGTGCAAAGAAAGTGGACACATTAACACGATGCTGCAGATCATGCATATATTCGGGACTAAATGTTATCCGGCAATTTTATCTGCTAATATCTTCTGTCTGCATCGAGCATTTGGTTTTCCCGATTACGTATATAACTGACACTTGATATGCAACTGACCAGTCAGCATAAAGGTAAGGTTATAGCGCAGTGTCCAGCCCTCGGGGCGCTGGCAGACCAGTTCACCATCTCAACTTCTATGGGACACATTCAGCCACGCAGAAATTTATCGGGAAGACCACAACTGCACATATACCCACCACTGACTATAGCTAGGAACTCATTTATACAGCTTAGTGAACTGGATCCATGTGGTGTGGACGAACTCGCCCAAGATTCGAAATCGGAATATGACGATTCGAACCTGGATTCGTTCGAGTGAAGTACGGTGTTTTAACACTACGCTACCACGGAGTCTGTGAGAGCGAGCCTAAGTCGAGAGCGTAACTGCTCAATGATTGTGCCAAGTGAGCGTTGTTTGCCGTGAATCCGATACTGGTGTAGTTACGGAGAGTACTAGAACCGGCTATTTAGTCTTGCCGTACGTCACGACTGCCAGAGGCCAATAGACGTAACGTGGCGAAGATAAGATAGAAAGGAGGCCTTCAGACAGACGGATGTGTCTATCGAGGCCTCTCTTCGCACATGCAAAACACTCTGTCTTTAAACATCGGTTCTCAGCGTATGATTACATGTCCTGCTGGCGGAAAACAAGGTAATTTAATTTAAAAACTACATTTATTCTAGCATTTATGTTAAATATGTAACCGCGACTCGAACCCTTTTAAAGATGACGTAATCACCCTCCCAGTAGCCGCTGTCTCACCTGTAGGGGCTCTGCTGCTTATACCAGTCTCAGTACGCCTTGGCAGATTTCATTGTCGAAACGCTGAAGTTAACTTGGGCTCGTTATTATTGTCAACTACTAGGACAGAGTACAACTGATTCAGCTAATTTCCATAGATCGAATACGATGTCTGGCAGGGGTACCGTAGTAAATTACCATCCCTGGCTTGCGGGGATGCTTACCGCCGATATGAGACTGTCCGTCCCTGGCTACGGTCTAGGGCAATAACTAACAGCGAGATTAACTGAGTAGTTCGGGACAACTGTGACACGGACAACCTTAGTACTTGAAGTTAAAAAACAAAATAACACGTATCTGGCGTCTAGAGAAGATGGGTTGGACATGATAACATTACACCGGATGATTCATTTGTTTTGCAAGGGTGGCATAGCATCTTTATACGGGTGCTCGTATGTTTTGATAAATATATAAATAGGACTAGATGTAAATATATGTAAATGTGCGTGGTTTAAAATAATTCACCGGACGTTCTGCATAAATAGTTTTTCGAACGATTTTGGGTCCGCCGCCCCCCCCTAACAATGTAAATAAAAACCGACGATGACGATCTCGCCCCACCTATTCGTGTTGTAGACACGACACAGTAAAATAATGATGTCGAGTTTACAACTCTTCCACACACTGACGACAGTTATAGCATTGTATCGACCTTCCAATACACCGTGAAGCCACACACACTCACCTGCGCTTCTCTCGATTTCCCACGGCTATTCGCGCAAAGAATCCCACTTGTGGCCGTGAGGACGCAATTGCCTCCCTCGATGGCACTGTGGGGCAGGCGGATACTCCGAGCAGCGACTGCGAGAGCGCGTGCCGCGTCGCTGTCTCAAGCCCGAGTGGTTCTCGGCACACGCGCTCGTCGATATAACTGCCGCCGTCGGCCGCTCAACCACGGGCGATTGCTCCGCCAACCAGGTGCCACCCCGCCCTCGCTTCCGCGCGCCTCATTATGCGAGCAACGCTGCAACGATCGGGAGTCGTAATAGATTACGACTCCCTGTTCTCAGCCGCTGTGAACGAGGGCATCTGGGTTGCACTCGCGTGCAGCTGTCGCTGCTCTAGCTACCATAGTCGCTCATTTCGTTCAGAAATTTCGCACATGCTCTATGTGACAATATTATTATTGTTGTTTCAATCGGCTGTAGGCTCTGTAACAAGCCTACTGCTGAATGTTGAACACAGAAAAGACGATAATTTAATATGAGAACACGGTACCTGTTATATATATATATATACACTGTATATATATATATGTGTGTGTGTGTGTGTGTGTGTGTGTGTATGTGTGTGCGTGCGTGCGTGCGTGTGTATGTGTGCAATTATATACGCAATACATGTTTTACTAAATCTATACCTCCTTGGTTATAAATTACGTAATATAAAAACTGACTGTTTGTATATTTAGTGCTTGTAACACGTATGGACATATATACAATTCTCTGGTTGTAATAATACACTAATTTTAATGGGCGATGTTTTTTACATAAGGTCAATCATTGTTTAAATTAATTCACAGGGTGGCTCCTACGACAGCAACTATATTCATTCTTATAGTAGGGTCTCCCGTCCCTCATAGGGTGGTGCCAGATGTAGATGTAAGGTGGTATTAAATGGTGCTAGATGTAGATGTAATTTGGTATTAAATGGTGCCAGATGTAGATGTAATGTGGTATTAAATGGTGCCAGATGTAGATGTAATGTGGTAGTAAATGTTTTGATGCGCCTCTGAGCTTGGTTTCCAAGGATTTAGGCGCAGTAGAAGTTATCTTATTATTATTAAATGGTGCAGATGTAGATGTAATGTGGTATTAAATGGTGCAGATGTAGATGTAATGTGGTATTAAATGGTGCAGATGTAGATGTAATGTGGTATTAAATGGTGCAGATGTAGATGTAATGTGGTATTAAATGGTGCAGATGTAGATGTAATGTGGTATTAAATGGTGCAGATGTAGATGTAATGTGGTATTAAATGGTGCCAGATGTAGATGTAATGTGGTATTAAATGGTGCAGATGTAGATGTAATGTGGTATTAAATGGTGCAGATGTAGATGTAATGTGGTATTAAATGGTGCAGATGTAGATGTAATGTGGTATTAAATGGTGCCAGATGTAGATGTAATGTGGTATTAAATGGTTGTGGGAACGGGTTAAGTCGAGACACTGTAATGGTGACAATGCCCTTGTTTTTTTTCTCCAGGGATTGGTGTCAGTTAGTAACGATATACCAAGTTGCCCTACTGGCTTGGTTTCCGCTGCGTAGCGCCAGGGATAAATTACCGATCTGATGTAAGAGGCAACATGGTGTGTCAGTTATTGCGAGCCAAATATGTGACAAGCGACAGCAACAAGAGGAGTCTATCGTTTGTGAAGATAAACCAGGAAGCAGGGGCATCTGCGCTTTGGTTTATGCGGCAGTTTGATGGAGTCGGATGTCCCAGAATAGCAACGTATAGTGGTTATCCGACGGATCAGTTTCAAGACAATATGTTGGCCACCATCTCACTTGGCGACTGCAAGTCTGAGCTGGACAGTGTGTGCCGGGATGTAATGCACAGATGTGGTCTACGTTGGTCGGACACAGTCCCGAACAACGATGACACCACTTACAATTATCCTCGTGACCCAGGGCGCTACTGCTGGCACTGAATACCAGTGTCGGTGCCTCGGACACATCGACATGTCGAAACATGTATTTATTGCAGGTCCCGTTACCCAAACAACTAACTATCTTTTTGATTTGTCATTTTGGGATACATTGCCACCATAACATCTCGTCACCGGTCGGACGGGTGATAAAAAGTATTCACTTGAACCGATGTTTGAAGTTTGAGTTGGTTCCTTGAATCACGCGACGAAAACAATAAGTTGGGCGAAGTGCAATCGATTTATTGAACATCCGTACATGGCGTGCGGTAAATGCAAAGGGTAGTGTAGTTTACTACCACCCCTGGCTTGCGATGAGGCTTCAAAATCTACTAAGCGGCCATACAAACATATACAAATCGCACACGTGTGCAACTGCACAAAGAGCTCCCAATAATGTTCGATAATAGCAACAACGAGCTGTCCTATATCTACATTGCGCTGGTATCGCCTAGAACAACGTCCCACAAACTCTGGCCCGGGACGGTTTCCATATGGCCCACGAGAATCGCGCAAAGAATTGTAATTTTTTGTTAAGAGCAACCAACAAATTCTATCATACAACAGTGTTCGTTGGCTGAGCTATTGAGCGGTTCTGGCGAGATATAGGCTTAAATATGATTTTGTGAGTTTTCTTTCATGGAATAGGCGGGCCGTTTGCTCAGCTGGAAGATACTAAATTTGAAGTTCAGCTTTGCGTTCTGATACTCATTTTCGGACGTTTGAACATGTCGAATATGCTGCTTCAGAAAAGACAAACGCTGATTAACAACGTGTATGAAGCAGTGAATGATGTGACATAAAGCTGTCACCCTTCAAAATTCATGCCGAACTTTCTACATTTCAAGTTTTATGTTCATCAGATAATTTTGTGGCGAAGACGTTGCGCGTATCGAAGATTCCAACCATGCGTTTGCAATAACACAAATATGTTGGGGAATTATTCTCGTTAGCATTCCTTGGTTGCCTTTGCACAGCTGTTTGGGCAGTCCTATGGCTCTTTGCGCGATAGCCCTTGGTGGAGTGGCCTTTTGTGCCGACGAAGGTGTGGGAGAAGTGTGTCCATTCGTTGAATGGACCGTTGACTAGTGCACCCTTGCCTGCTCTGTCTTCGACAAATAAGGCACAGGTTAAGAGGAACATTCTATCTAACTTTGAACTGTATACCAGCCATGGGCATGCTATGATGGCCGAGAAGGACCGTCGCCTTTCTGTGTGGAAATCTGCACAGCCATGGGGTGAAGACGCGATGCGCGAGATACGATGGGCGATGCGATGGGCAATGCACGGTGCGATGGACGATGCGCGATGCGATGGTACGCATTATAAAGATTCCGTAATGAGCATGCGTACGTACATGAAAACGAGACTTGGGCAGCCATTTGTATTTGATTAAACACTTTTCGTTTTGTGTTCACAGCATGTGATGATGGCTGAGGACCCTGACTGTACGTATACGGTTACATATCTAGTTATTGTGCACAAAAGATTATGTGTTTGTACTTCTAAATATTGTCTTGGAAGTCTACTGGGATTGAATTTATCCCAAAAAAAATGGGTGCCAGGCGGGCAGCCTCTTTGCAAAAACTAGATTAGGGGCTGAAATAGGTTACTTTATAATATGAAATATGTACTTATTCAACGGGTCCCAATTTTATTTGTTAAATTATTTCCATCTGGATATCCCTGATCGCACGCAAATATAAACACTATTTTGTGTGCCTCCAGCAGTGGGGGCTAACGGAGCTTCACATCTTCCCTCACCTCGTGGCTATCTCGGGATGCTTGACTGTGACATCGGAAGACGGGAGGGGGTGTTTAACATATTTCGCCGCTGTACCTTCAGCTTCTCCGCTGTCTCGGCTGTGAACTCATGACATCCGAATAAACACGGGGGGCAGTGCTGTTGAAAAAATTCATTTTCTACTTCGCGCCGCTGCTCTCAATTTACCTTCTCCAGCTTCTCTCCGCTGTCTCCGCTGAACTGATGACATCCGAAGACGAGAGGGGGTGTTTTGGAAAGAAATTTCGCCACCACACCCCCTATTATTGGGGGGAGCAGAAAACATTATGTATGTCCTCCAAATGCACACACCATTCAGAGTCAACAAAAATACACACTAATCGTCTCATAAAATTTATATTTCCACGCGCTAATGACGCTCTCCATAAAAACAAACATTCACGCTCACATTTAATGGGGGGCAGAACCATATGTCTGCCCCCCATAGAAATTCCAGGGGAAGGCAGCTGCCCCCCCCTGTTCCCGCGTCTATGGCCTCCAGAGACGATGAACCAGGGATGGTTACGGCATTTCTCTGTTTAAAGGAAATAAAAACAAGGCATTAGCTAAAATCCGTTTTCCATGTGTACACAAAGTTTAACATTATATGTATCATACGAGAACATAAACAAATACAGAAAAATACATTTGTAGCATAAATTCGATTTTAAACCCGTCTGTGTAGCGATTCCCGCGGAAAATAAAAATTTAATGAGCTAGGCGATCACGTGGTATCGTGACGTCACATATGACCCACACTCGCATCAGGCCGACCCTTTCCATGCATTCAGAGCATGTTTACAAGGATAGCTTTTGGGTCGAAACGAGCGTCAGAATATTCATATGGATATTGACACAGAAGCTGATGCAATTAGATTATTAGAATGTGTGATGTACTTAGTATGTATGACTTAACGCAGCATGTTACGATTCCAACGCATGTATCTGGTCACACTCTATATTTAATTATTACTATATATAATCGTGATCTTCTGCTTAGTTACCCCGTGGCTGATTATATTATGTCGGGTCATATGTTTGTGTGTTATAGAGTAAACATACCCAGACCTCCCTTAGAGACACGTATGATACCGTACAGGAAACTGAAACAAATCGATAATAGTACTTTTAGTAATGATCTGAAGGATATCACTAATGCACTATTAAATATCACGGATACCAATCAGCTAGTTGGTGATTACAATTGGGAACTGAGACAGTTGTTGGAAAGGCACGCATCCATCAAATCCAAAACTATTGTTGTGAGGCCATTGGTACCATGGTTCAACGATGAACTCAAATCACTAAAGTCGCAGAGACGGAAAGCTGAATTAATCTGGACGCGGGATAAAAATCATGAAACTCTGCTGTCATTCCATCGTGCTCGGAACAAATACGTCAATGCATTGAATACCAAACGAACTGACTATCTCTCTAACTTAATTTTAGAAGCTAGAGATGATTCGAAGAAATTATTTTCCCTCATAAACACCCTGTGTGGTAAAAAGCAAAATACTCCACTACCTGATCATAATTCTGTGGAAAACCTTGTAAATCAATTTGGCAACTTTTTTAGTGATACAATAGATGCTATTCGAACGAACATTGGTGTTACCAAACCACCATATACACCATTCAGAGAGGGTGTGTGTGCTAACTTAGATACATTTGCGGTGGTCTCCAAAGATCATGTGCGCAAGTTGGTTATGAAATCTAAAACAACCAGCTGTGCTCTTGACCCCATGCCAACCAAATTGGTTAAAGAGCATATGGAGGAATTACTGCCACTCCTCACGCACACCATCAATCTCTCTATTGCTACTCGGGAATTCCCACACAAGTGGAAGATTGCACTTGTAGAGCCGCTGCTTAAAAAAGTAGGATTGGATCCCATTAAAAAACTATCGTCCTGTATCGAATCTTCAGTATGTATAAAAACTAACTGAGCGAGCTGTTGTAAACCAACTTTGTCTTCACTCAGACTGGATTTCCTTTGCCACCTTGTCAGTCTGCTTACAGAGCAGGGCATTCTACAGAAACCGCTCTAGTTAAGGTCCAGTCTGACATTCTTCTAAACATGGATCAACAGAAGGTAACACAACTGGTTTTAATTGACTTGTCGTTGGCTTTTGATACAGTGGACCACAACATTTTGTTAAATATCATGAATCGCTCTTTTGGAGTACCAGGCAAAGGCTAAATTGGTTTTCCTCTTATTTCCAATCAAGGTCGCAGCGTATTTCTATAAATGTACAGTGTCTGAGCAGCTTAAATTTGATCAGGGAGTACCACAAGGCTCATGCCTAGGCCCTGTTGAATTCACAGAGTACTCTAGCCCTGTTTTCTCTGTCATTGATCAGCATAGGAAGCTGGGGCATGCCTACGCCGATGATCATCAGGTTTACTGTGGTTTCCATCCTGATTCTATGGACAGTAACTGTGAGTCCATGGAACGATGGATCAGAGACATCAATAGCTGGATGCAAGGCATGAAACTAAACATGAATAACTCCAAGACTGAGTACATTTTACTTGGCACTCCACAACAACTAGCCAAATGCACCAACACGGCCATTAACACCGGGGGCTATGAGGTACAAGCACTGAATTATGTGCGAAATTTGGGCGCTTATTTTGATAAACACATGTCTATGGAAGAACATGTCAAGTTCAAATGTCGGGCAGCTTATGAATAACTTTCTAACATCGGAAAAATCAAAAATATCTTGATCAACAGAGTACAGAAAAACTGATACATGCTCTAGTCCACAGCCATATTGACTACTGTAATGCCCTTTTGATCGGCTTACCAAAATACCTTATACGGAAATTACAAATGGTTCAAAACACCGCAGCTAGAGTGTTGTGCAGAATCGGCAAATATAACCATATCACTCCAGTACTAAAGTCATTTCACTGGTTGCAGGTGTAATTTCGCATTAAATATAATATTTGCTTACTGACATTTAATTCATTACATGGCCATGGACCAGAATATATGTTGGAAATGCTGACTCCTAGAAACATCCATTATGGTCTAAGATCGCAGGATGATCTTAAACTTTATGTATCAAGGACAAAAAGGAAAACTCTGAGAGATCGTGCTTTTAAAGTTGCTGCACCGAAACTGTGGAACTCCCTTCCCAAAGATATTCACAGCTGCAACAATGTCAGAGTTTTTAAGAGCAAACAGAAGACTCACTATTTTAGAATTGCATACAATTAACTTATTAATTTTACTAATTTAAATAGTTTTACACTCGTTAGATAATTATATAAAATATGTTCGATGTTTCAATTGAAATTATTAATTTTATCATTTTATCGTGTTATCTTTTTATATCAATATTTGTATTATGTTGAATGCTTGTGTTGTTTTAACTCTCTACTACGCCATTTATTGTACTGTACAGCACCATAGAATAGTATTGTATAAATATGGTGCTATAGAAATCAATAAACATTTACATTTACAGGTATTGTTCAATATTCCGATGTAATGCAAACACTAGTCATCATAGAGGAACAAGCAGTTATCTTACTGTTCCACATGAATCCAATTTGATCCAAAACAGTGAATGCGAATGGGCCTACAAGTCGACTAGGGCCGTGTTCACACTGCGTCCGGTTCGTGTACCGTATTCTAGCGTATCGTTCGCGTCCATTCGACTTTGCGTCGGGTTGCGTTCACACTACTAACAACTGAGCCGACGCGAACCGTTCGCGAACCGTTCGTCGTGTACACACTGCGTCTGGTTCGCGAACGGTTCTGACCCAATTACATGTAGTTAACTCATGGCATGTCATTTGTTCGGGTCACGTGTCAATGCTCAAAGCGCTGTACAAGAATCTAATAATGTAAAACATTAAGTGTACGTGATATATGAGCACATAAATATAAACTCAATATAATATAATAATTATAAAAACAGTCAAATAATTTAATTTATTAAAAGAAAAGAAAACTGTTATATGAATATTATTAACATATATGAGATAATTTATGTATGTATATATATATATATATAATAATTATTGTAATATTTACAAATATGCAATCATGGGTAGACAGATAAAGTATGAATTTAGCAGTAAAATGTCCAAGAGAGTAAAATACGCAGATTGCGCGTCATTAGCGAACCGTACGCGACCTCTGGCGCGTTCACATTACAGAGACAAGTACCTTTCGCGTCCACTGAGAACATATCGAGAGGTGGTCTGAGCGGACCCGACGCACCCGACGCAGCGGAACCAGTGTGTACACGGTCAACTGGACGCGAACCGTGTTTGTAAATATTAAAAATTTTGAAAATTCGTTATATAATTCCCATATTTTCATTTTGTGACGGATAAATAATGATTACAAAAATATATAAATATTTACAAACAGTGCATCATAGTATAAAAATGATTTGGTTTATATTACTTCGTGAAAATATAAACAAAAAGGTGTAACGAAAATCAATGGTTTGGTGTCAGGATTGAACCAGCGTCGCCCGATTGTAAAATAGACGACAAGAAACCAACGCGTTTACCAACTGAGCTAGCGGCAACGACGGGAATTCACTGACTGATTTAAGTTGTTATGATATATTGTACAACTCCTCCTTCATACATCAATATTCTAGTGATATTATGAGATTATACACGTTATTTTCTGTAGCTGGATACAATATATGTTTGCTATGTATATTTATTGGTATAGATTATCTCCCGTTGATTGCATTCGATATAATTATTCTGAAAACGAGCCAAAGCTCGGGGAAACCTAGTCAACGTGTAAGCCCATTCGCATTCATTGTTTTGAATACAATTGGATTCACGTGGAACCGTAAGATAACTGTTTGTTCCTCTATGATGACTAGTGTTTGTATTACATCGGAATATCGCACAATAACTCATTTTGCCGCTCGTTTCGATCCGAAAGCTATCCTTGTAAACATGCTCTGAATGCATGGAAAGGGTCGGCCTGATGCGAGTGTGGGTCATATGTGACGTCACATCTCGGCATCCCGAAAAGCGTGCAAAAAATATGCATATTCGAAAATATCCGGCTGCACAGCATAAAATGTGGAATTTCTAATTAATTGAATTGTTGTAATGTTTTGCTTGTTGGACATGGAAATAGAAAGCAGGATGTAATATAATATGAATTCAAGCACTGTGTGTTTTTATTCCCTTTAATGTTCAATTTAAAGATGCCATCAACTTCCCTGTTTTTCATGTGTACATAAATTATTGTTTATTTTTTCGATCAAGGATATTCAGATGAAACCATTCAAATATGAAATGGAGAGTGGTAGAAGAGGTACACACCTCTTGCTATGAAATAATTCGTTTTTGGTCTCCGGTTTTGGTGCGAGAACCTAGATTACGTTCTATAAAGTGATTGCCCCCATGTCCCCATTTATCTTAGTCTAAATTCAATCGCATTAGGCTTCTATCACAATATTTAGAAGTACGAACGCACAATACTGTATGCAAAATAAACATAAGTGTAACCGTATACGTACAGTCAGTCACCAACCATGGACTCATGCGTCGAACATATAAGGCATCCAGTGTTGCCTAAACTCACGAATTTATTCAATTATGTTTTATTTCTCACTAATGACCCTGACAATATATCGAAAAAATAACTCTGCGTACGCGCAATTTCTAATTTGGGCCCACCTTCCCAATCCGTATAAGGCATGCTCATGAATATTCGGGAATGTCCGTCAGACTTCGATTAGCTACGCCGTGTTAATAGATACAAGAAATACGTCATCAACATGCGTGTATATGGATTAGCCACCGCCATGAGAATGAGTCGTGACCGATAAAATTACCCAAATGAAACCAGGGACCAGCTGCTGTTTATGTCACATATTCACTATAATAAAGAAGGAAAATATATGGAATAAACAGAGAATGAACATAGCAACAGTTCATGACAGACGGATTGATTTAAAAGAAAAAACACCACCTCTCTATGCACGAAGCCGCCGATCATCCCCGATGGCGACGCCGATGTCATATTGAATGATTGGCATTGTTTTTGTTGGAATATAAAAACTATGGTACTATCATGTTCATTTTTCACTAGGTTCATCTGGTTATACTTTTGAAGTGAAATTTTAATGAAACGTTTAGATAACAGAAACTTGCTGAAGCCGAGAAACATAAAAACAATGAAACCATTATATTTGCACCATAAATCCAGCTGCTATTTCCATAAGCTGTATAAATACATATCACATCACTGATGAATTCTACGGTATTAAAATAGGATAGCTGGTTACGTATTTTCCTATTTACGAAAGGATTACTTCTACTAGTTTTAGTTTTAAAAATGTATATCTATAAAGAGCATAACATTATTGTCGACAAAACATTAAAATGTATTGCATCAGTGTAAAAACTTATTTTATTTTGTACTGGGAATGGAATAATTATTTGTTCTGTCCATCATTTAGAGTAAAAGATATTGAATTTGTTTCTGTCGAACTCCCATTTCGATAACAAATAAAATGGCCATTGTATGATGGAAATAAAATTATAAAATTACAAAACTTTAAAAGTAACGCATATTCTAAAACACTGTTTCGGTCATCATTGGTGTATTTAGCTCAAGAAGATCCCTGAGACATTTTGAATGTTGTGGAACATTTGTATTTTATGAATTTTCAAAATTATTGTAAAAGCAACTTTGTCGACACCTTTTTATACACTACTCCCAATATAATTCACTTAACACAAACTTGTTTCAACACATTTTGAAGAATATGCTGTAGAACACAATCCAAACATGATGAGCATAAGAAAGCATAAATGTTATTATGTACTCCTACTTTCCAACATAATGACGGGATGATGAACATTTGGATGCACAAATCGATCGATTGCACAAATCCATTTGAAACGTAGTGATGTACATACTCCCAGCAGCCACACGGAATTAATGTGGCAGAACAAAGTCAGACATCTTCTTCACTACTGCGTCAGTTAACGTATTGTCCTATTAATAGCACTGCTATGCATTTTCATACACAAAGCTATCAGATGCACACATCCGTTTGAAACTCGAAATGAGGTACAACTTCCCAGAACAGAATGGGGCAGAACAAAGTCAGACATCATCTTATGTCAGGTGACCCATTGTCCAATTAATGACAGAGTTATGTAGAGCTCTTCAATTTCCTCTTTACATCAGCTCAGCTATTTCCAATGTTCCTACAAATAAAAAAATAAAGTTGAATTTATGAGACTGAGCCTAAATGAGTTAACTACCTCAACACTGTGCAGATTAATTCAGTTTATATATTGGATTATGGGACTTATCACCAAGTGTACAGCTGGCTAAATGGAAAAGAAATACAAGAGAACCTTGTTATGTTGATTCAGACTAAAATCCCAATCCATTACTTTGGCCAACTTTTAATTTGCTTTTACATAATTACCTGTATGCATTGGTCATGTACAGTGCACTCCAGATAACTTGAACTCACACAAGTGAATTTTTGCTAAATTAAATCGATCGTTTCCTCGGTCCAGGACAAAGGTCCCAATAAAGGGACCTTCTGATAATTTCCTTTCTTTCTATCAGAAATTCCACTTATCAGTATTGTCATGGGTCCCTGGAAGTTCGACCTTATACAGAGTGCACTGTATATTTTCCTTTATTCTTGCTCAAATAATTAATGTTGTATATAATTATACATATGGGCCATTCTTGTGAAAAGTGTACAATAACAGTAAAGAAACATGTCAAAAATACATGTTTAATTTGTTTTTAGCGAGTACTATTATTATCAAATGTGCTATTCACATGAAGCAGCGCAACTTGATCTGATGTATTATTAGATTTTTAATAATATATTCATGGATAAAAACTTATGTATACTAGAGTGCAGATCTGCTGGTGTCTAAAATTCGTGCATCGTGAAATTTCGTAGCAACATGGTATTGTGTACTACAAACCTAAAATGTTTACATTAAATGATGACATGCCAGCCGGGTTTACTGGCAAACGTAGCACAAGTGGGGAAACGGGAACTTTTCAAAAACGGCTGACTGGAATTTGGAAAGGCAAGACCCGTAGACACATACCCAAATCCCAGATTTAGGCAAACAAATTACAACCACGACCAAGTTAATCACCTTGCTATGGTTGCATATACTGATATTTTAGCGTGCATTTTCGTTCACGGCATGTCAAATATTGACGAGATCTTTGCCTAAGGCTATGTTAGTTATTGTAGTTGAGGGGCTCAGCACACTGTCAGTTTTCCCATTGGCGACCATGTTAATGTTTTGTGTGATTATAAGAAAACGTGACCTATAAAGTTTCTTAAACTTCCCACCTGCTGACATGCTGGTCGATTTTAGTCAAAATCTAATATCTCTAGCTCTTGCAAAATGCCTGTATGTATGACACCCGTCAATATTTACAAATGCATGCAGGCAGTAATCCGGCTAAAGTGTCAACTAGCCAAATTGCTGCCATATACCCTTCCGCTTAGTAAAATCAGCTAAAACGACACCATTTTACTGTCAACAGCTGCTACAATCACATCTAGAAATCTGACTACTCAAATGCACTTATGTCAGAGCAAGTGAACATTGTAAAAAATCATTTCTCAAAAATATAATGCACTTTTTTTCGTCTGTAATCAAGCAGGAAGTCCAACAGTGTGCTGACCCCTGAGGCTCGACAGACTCAGTGACAGTCCCAACCGCAAGCGGCAGCTGACACCGACTGCAGCCGTCCGCGTCGGCGGACGTTATAATTCTATTTAATCGAAACGTTACTCTGCTGACGGCAATAGGAAGCAGGGTAATTAAACAGTGCATACGCTTCCTACACTTATAAAAATAGCTGTCAATATGCATATGTCTACAAATTGTTTATTTACAATGCCGTTGCTTGAATCAACTCGCCTCGGAAAGTAACATGTCAACTAAGTGTGTGACGTCAACGGTCGTCGTGTGGTTCACTGCGCGTGTATGAATATTCATTATACGCGGGCTGCAGAATTAATCATCCACGGTTTTTTTTGCGCAGATAACACACAAATTATGCATAAACATGCAAGACATAAGTAGCAGAGAAAGTACTTATGGGAAATTAATATTTTTTTGATACGGTACACCTCGAATGCATATTAGCTTACAAAGAATCCCTTTAATTTGGCGGGTTGAGACTCTCAAAAACCTCGATTTGCACTCCCCCTCTTGAGGCTCGCCAAAACACCCACATTGAGGCTCTCAAAACTCACAATTTGAACCCCCACTGAGGCTCGCCAAAATAGCCCCATCTTCAGGCTCTTCAAAAACCTCGATTTGCACCCCCCCAAAAAAAAAAAACCACATTGAAGCTCTCCACAAACATGGATTTGAACTCCTTTATCTCCCTGTCTGTCTGGGGTGAAACTGGCCTCGACTCCGATGCTCGATTTCTGATATTTTTTATTTGATCCTGCACTGCTCTCTCCATCAGTCGTCTCCATTCCTCTCTATCGTTCGCTCTCGTTCTCCATCCTTCTCCCAATCCTTCAAAATATGTCTTTACACAGTTATTGTCCCATTCTCTCTACATGCCCTGCCTATCTTAGTCGACTCATGCTTATGTTTGTTCAGAAACAATTGTGTCCACTACAGATCAAAGACACAATTAACCGTAGGCGCTACTACGACCAGACGATGTCAGTAAGTAGCATCATTCTAGTCCACTGCTATAATTTTGGGAGATGGTGCTGTTCTAATTATAGCTCTTTGCCTAGGTAATATCCTCTCCACAGACGCAGCACCGACTTTGATACATCATGTATTCCACTTACCAAACAAGAGATACAATTAACCGCAAGTGATAACTTAACCACTTTAGTCCATCGGCACTTCTAGATGTAATTGACAATTTTTTGACATACTCGTTTGTGCTGAATCATATAGAAAACGATATTGCTCTCAAGACTCGATAAATTTAGCTGTGTTACAGCCGTACTACGGAGTATCAGAATGGGACGAGGAAAGGCGAATGTGTTTTTGGAGGACGATCGTTCAGATGGGACCACCTTGATGATATGTTGCAAGACACCAGTGTGATCTATGGAAGTTCCCATACAAACCAGATGTATACGCCTCAACAATAAAATATTGAATGAGTATCGGTTTACATAACTTATTCATTGTAAATACGGATAAATTAAATTGTCACATATGTATGTACGGTATTAGCTGTATGCATAGTCATAGTAATTAGCATCACACGTTTTGATTTCGAAAACACAATATATCATACATAAATTATATATATATATATATATATATATATTGTTGTAAACAAAAAACACACACGTTAAAGACAGTGTACCATTCATATGATTTTGCTTTAATTGATTAAATCGTTAAAGCGATGGATTATACTTTACTCTCATAAGGTATACATTATATTAAAAAAGCGCATCTATTTAACAGGTTGTTAAAGTATTGATGCATATTGCATAAGCAGGTTAGCACATTCAACAAGACAACTATTCAACTGTGTATATTTATTGGTAGACATGTGTGATATATTTCATATTTTCATAGTGATGATTCAACTTGTTATCGCGGAATATACCCTAACACCTTGTGCTATTTTCTTTGACCTAAAAATGAAGTTAGTCTGAACACCTGTCCTCTTATTTGTAGGTATGATTCTTGAGAATTTACTGTACAGCTTAAGATAATTAACGGTAGCCATGTAGCTGGTTCAGCTGGAAAACGGGGGTGTGGATGAGGGTTTCGAGCGGGTTCGCTTTCGGAGCGGATTGTCAGAACTCCCCCCAAAAAAAAGTTACCATGTTTGCTGGTTTAAATTCTCAGGTTCTAAGCACATTTCACAAAAGTAATTATTGATTGCTGTGCAGCTGGTTTAGCGGCAAACAAGAAGGGTTCGAGCGGGGGGTTCGTTTTCGGAGCGGGTTCGTGAAAATAAGATTAGTACGAATCCCACCCCCCAAAAAAGTAATCGTATCTGCAAGTTTTAATTCTGTGCAAATTTCATTGAAGAGCTAAAAGTAATTACTGATTACAATGCAGGTGGTTTAGTGGGAAAACGGAGGTGGTAAGAGGGTTGCGGCCGGGGGTTCGTTTTTGAGGTGGTTCGTAAAAAAGTGGGATTAATACGAACCCCATCAAAACAAAACATGCATCATTTTTACAAGTTTTAATTCTGTTGTCATATTTGGTTTTTAATTTAATTCTGAACAGATTTCACTGAACAGCTAAAAGGAATTATTGAAGGAAGGGTCGTAAAAAGGGACGAACCCCCCGAGCCCCCCTGGTTACGGGCCTGCATCTGGCGCCCACCGTGAGCCCAGGGTGTATAAATCAGATATGAGCCCGACGCCTTTGTTCGGCATTGTCGCTCAAACGATTAGAGCCGTGGCGTTTGCATTAGAATTTTTGGGAAACTACACCCATGGGAATGCTAAATTTCAAGGAATATCATAAGCTTCAATGGATTACAGCCGGGTGCTTAGTTTCTCATAAGACGACGAGTACAAGCGTCGATGAATGGCAAATGTTACAAGTTGGTGTTACAAGTTGATGGCGTGTATCCAGTAATTGTAACTGATCACGGCCGTCCTCCTCTCACTCGGTTGTCACGCAGGACTTGCAAACAAACAGGGATGATATGTTTTATATAGTTTACATCTTGTAATCACCATTCTTTGTTTTATCTGTCATAAAAAATGACCAAGTGCAGTTTTGTTTACAGTCGATATGTTTACTATTGTATACATCGCGTGCCAGGTCTGACAATGACGTCACACAGTTTCGTTATTCAGGTGTAGCCATTATTCACAGTCAAAATTACTGCAATATGCATACAATTTGAAAATAATAACTTGGCTGCATAGTATTTCCCACCTTCTGAATGAACTTTTATCGGTTAGAAACCGATAAATCTACAGCGGTGGTTTCGGTTATAGCAGGTAGCTGGTGCGTCCACACGCGAAACAATACATGGTTAGGTATGCGCGTTGGGCTCCGGATCATGCATTAAAAGGGCAAAATAGTATAAAACCAATACGGCGGCTTATGAGACTTGCGCCCCCTATTAAAATGTCTGATGTTGATAGAGTTGTTTTCTTGTGTAATTGCAGTGCACAACAATCTGACCGGTCGATCCACTTTGCCATAACTACCACGTGACCGATTTAATACCAGATGTGATGCAACTAATATGGCACTACAACGTTGGAACCTTTATCATAGACCACTATATATGTACATGTATGTAACGACATTACGTATTCAACGGTCACGATAAGTCACACCGTCTAGCGTCAATTATATTATACTTCGACATAATGGCATGTGGACTTTTCTTTGCAGTCCACTTCTGCCGGATAAGACCACGGAACTTTGTTCAGCGCGGTGCATTTCAGGAAATGTTGAAACTTGACCCAGGATGTACCATAGCAAGGTTATTACCTTTGTCCGTTTCTATTGTCTACCCGTCTTTTGACCACTCAACTGTGTAAAACAACCAATACAATATTTCTTTGGTTTTCAGGTTTATTTGATACAAAATGGTACCTGGAATAATGAAAAGGCACCGTCGCCAATCAACGGTCATTTACTTCAGACACAAACGATACATACAGTATTTAAAATGACTGACGATTGAAAACGGTGGGGTGCCATGGGCGGAATCTGCAAGCCGGCCACCCAACCTCAACACCTTTGTCAGGGAAGAGGAGGTATGATTTACCAAGACCAACCGACCAAGAGCTCTCAACAACGAAAGACGTTTACTCTTCTCTGACCCATGGTTACCTAACATAAGTTACTATATTCAGTGTCTAATAATTATTGACAATAGCACACTTAATAAATGCTGCTGTTTTGTCAACTTGAACAGCAACTGAATGTGTGTCTCTTTCAGTTGAAATACTGCGAACCAGCGATGGCATAGGCAGAGAATGTCATAAATTTATTCTTAATAATCAATCAATCAATCAATCAATCAAAATGTTTATGTAAACGAATCAGACAAACACTTTAAGGTACATGTTAAGTACATGTTAAGTATACAAGGCATTTGGTGAAACGTAT
The DNA here is from genome assembly GCA_020002185.1 of Paraescarpia echinospica. Classification (NCBI taxonomy): domain Eukaryota; kingdom Metazoa; phylum Annelida; class Polychaeta; order Sabellida; family Siboglinidae; genus Paraescarpia; species Paraescarpia echinospica. Next base: position 3,499,475 of record CM034537.1, on the reverse strand, counting down.
GAAGGGAGTCACGTTGAAGTAAACTACTTATAATGTTAAGCTACTCCTTTGTCGACACTTGTAACAGTTTTTACTTGATGTGAATTCCAAAACAAAATACAAACGTATAGTAGTGCTTATGATTGGGTTCATCTGATGAAACTATACATTGCGATGATATTACTTCTGTTGACAATACCTTTCTAATATATATAGTAGTGCCTATGATTGGGTTCATCATGGGGAAGGTATACATTGCGATGATATTACTTCTGTTGACAATACCTTTCTAATATATATATAGTAGTGCCTATGATTGGGTTCATCATGGGGAAGGTATACATTGCGATGATATTACTTCTGTTGACAATACCTTTCTAATATATATAGTAGTGCCTATGATTGGGTTCATCATGGGGAAGGTATACATTGCGATGATATTACTTCTGTTGACAATACCTTTCTAATATATATAGTAGTGCCTATGATTGGGTTCATCATGGGGAAGGTATACATTGCGATGATATTACTTCTGTTGACAATACCTTTCTAATATATATAGTAGTGGCTATGATTGGGTTCATCATGGGGAAGGTATACATTGCGATGATATTACTTCTGTTGACAATACCTTTCTAATATATATAGTAGTGCCTATGATTGGGTTCATCATGGGGAAGGTATACATTGCGATGATATTACTTCTGTTGACAATACCTTTCTAATATATATAGTAGTGCCTATGATTGGGTTCATCATGGGGAAGGTATACATTGCGATGATATTACTTCTGTTGACAATACCTTTCTAATATATATAGTAGGGCCTATGATTGAGTTCATCATGGGGAAGGTATACATTGTGGTGATATTACTTCTGTTGACAATACCTTTCTAATATATATAGTAGGGCCTATGATTGGGTTCATCATGGGGAAGGTATACATTGTGGTGATATTACTTCTGTTGACAATACCTTTCTAATATATATAGTAGTGCCTATGATTGGGTTCATCATGGGGAAGGTATACATTGCGATGATATTACTTCTGTTGACAATACCTTTCTAATATATATAGTAGTGCCTATGATTGGGTTCATCTGATGAAACTATACATTGCGATGATATTACTTCTGTTGACAATACCTTTCTAATATATATAGTAGTGCCTATGATTGGGTTCATCATGGGGAAGGTATACATTGCGATGATATTACTTCTGTTGACAATACCTTTCTAATATATATAGTAGTGCCTATGATTGGGTTCATCATGGGGAAGGTATACATTGCGATGATATTACTTCTGTTGACAATACCTTTCTAATATATATAGTAGGGCCTATGATTGGGTTCATCATGGGGAAGGTATACATTGCGATGATATTACTTCTGTTGACAATACCTTTCTAATATATATAGTAGTGCTTATGATTGGGTTCATCGTGATGAAACTATACATTGCGATGATATTACTTCTGTTGACAATACCTTTCTAATATATATAGTAGTGCTTATGATTGGGTTCATCGTGATGAAACTATACATTGCAATGATATTACTTCTGTTGACAATACCTTCCTAGTAAACACTTGTTATAGTGGGCTTTAAAACAATGATACGAACGTATATTGGTAAAAGTGACATTCAACGAGTTCAAAAGTTTTGTTTCTTAGACAATTAGAGACATATACCTTCTATTGGCTGTTGCCCGGGTTCGGGAAAACTGATTTTCTCTTCGTGTGCAGTACGTATTGTCACGCTTAGCAAATAACCTTTGGATATTTAACGGCAATTCATTTTCTGAGTTTTATATTTAAACAGTATTATTCTAAATTGTACCAAGTCGGTAAACTTCAAAATGTGTTCTTTATAAAACAGCGGAGTCGTGTGGTCGTTGTACTGTTGAATATAACATGTACATACTATGGCGGTTAAGCAGTTTGCTGCACGTACACATGGTGTACCAACACTGATTGAGAGTTTAGACTGTACTCGACTGATATGGTCTTTCCAATTTAACGAATCGTCAATAAGCACTCCTAGAATTTTCGTTACACGCATTCTTGATATCTGTGTATTTTTATATTGATATTTATATCAGATAGACGTGCTCGACCAGAGAATAACATGTAGTTTGTTTTTGTATATTTTCAAACTGTTTTTTTATCTTTGGCAGAACAGAAGATGTTCGTGTCATCAGCAAACAAAATAAATTTTACCAGTTTAGAAACATTACACATGTCATTGATATACAGAATAAACAACTTCGGTCCAAGTATAGAACCTTGTGGAACTCCACATGTTATTCTTTGAGTGTCTGACCTGTAGCTATAATTAGCTATAATTTACTATAATTAGCTATAATTAGCTAAGTAGCTGCTATACTATTCACGCTTTACATATCGTATGACGGCTGTTAGTTTATTTTATACGATTTATATATTAATTCTGCGTAGGTATTTCTATTAGCAAAAACCTGTTTGTATAACTTGTTTTTTTTCCGACACGCATTTTTGAGACCATTCGTGAGCCAAGGGTTTTTATGTTCACGCTTATTGTTATTACTAACTAGGCGAAGTGGAAAGTTATCCCCTTTACTTTTTAATACTTACATGGACAATTTGAGTGTACAACTATACAAACAACATATTGGTTGTAGTCTGGGTACTATGGTTGTTAATCACCTGATATACGCTGTTGACCTACTTCTATTCGCCCCTTCCGCCAAGGAACTACAAGCTTTACTTGACATATGTTACTCTTATGGGTGTGATCACGACATTCATTATAATGCTGATAAATCCCTGGTCATGTACTTTGATTCTAGAAATTATAATCTTGCCAGGGAAATGACTTTAGGAGGAAAGAAGTTAAACTTCGCCACATTTTGTAAATACCTTGGGCATATCATTTGTAATGACTCATCGCATAAGGCTGACATTCAAGCCAAAGTGAGACTTTTTTATGCCAAAAATAACGTGTTACGGGAAAAATTTCATTTTTGCTCTAATGCTGTGAAGAATAGGCTGTTTACTGCATATTTCAGTAATATTTATGTGTGTGCTATGGGTTAATTTTAGAAAAGCTAATTTTCAGCAATTTATATTTAGCAATACAGAATATTGAACAATCTGCCGATGAGATGTAGCGCTGGCCACATGTTTGCTACAGCTAATGTAAAATCATGTAAATGTGTTATCAGAACAGCTATTTTTAACTTAATCACGAGGATTAACAGGTCTGTTAATACAATTATTCAAAGTATTGTTACTAGCGACATATACAGCACGTCGCAATTGCGGCATCAGTGGATCATGGCTTTGTATAATTTTAAACTAATTTTTAATATCCTGTTTTATTAACATATTTATTTTTATTTATTTATGTTTCTATTTTATATGGATGTTTTTATATGGACACAATGTTAGTCTGAAATAAAAACATTATTATTATTACATCTGCGTGAAAATAAAGGAGTTAATGGTGCATTTCCTAATGTTGAAATAGCACTTCATACATATATAATGTCGATGGTCACCAAATCCAGTGGCGAGCGTTGTTTTTCAAATTGTAAACATTATCAATAATAGCGATGCTTCGCACAACCACGACACATAAATGTCTCTCCTATCTAGAACCAATGCCGAACTTAGGGTAGGGTAGACGAGGCAGTTGTCCTGGGGCCACCACAATATAATTGTGGGGATCTCCACAAGACGCTTTTTGTACAATTTCTTTGGGATAGAAACATCTCTAGACGTAACTTGAGTGCTTCAGTATGATGCAAGTTTGTGTTTTAAACGCGCAAAAGTCGTATTTTGTTGTGGAGTCCCTGTTGTAGAAGGTAGGAATGAGTGAGAACTAGTATGATACGATACCCGGCCAACCACTGCCAAAAGGCCCCCACAGTCCTAATTCTGACGGTCTGTAGAATTATGAGCCTAACAAGGAATATGACGTTTTGTGTCTCTGGTGACCGGTTAATCACTGCCTGGGGGCTTCCAGTCCAAATCAGGCACTGCCGCGACCAATCCCTCCTGTAGGTTGCATTGTAGGGCTGGTTCACATAATTATCGAAGTCGCTCACTGCAAAAAGCAATAAGAAACACGTCCATCAATTATTCGAAAGCGTTGACGCCATAGACAGTTCTACGTCACTGCGTCAACTGCCATAGCATACGCATGCGCCAACTAAGTTAAAATTCGCTTACAGGTTAAATGGGTTAGTTTAAGCCATTGGCCTTTGTTGGCACCCATATCCCAGACTTGAAACGTGTTGATGAGTTGCAATGCAGTTTGTGCTTTCGGCTGTGCAGCTGTACCAAGTGAGCGTCTTCTCAACCTTGTGCGTTTTACGAGTTTTTGTATCCAGTATACAACATCGCAATCTTACAGACTTACTGACATATTTACGTATATCAACAACCGGTTGCTTCGAAAAATAGCCGTGATTATTGACACGTTTTACGTGAACCACCCAGCGAGTGTTTCCCAAAGCTGTTGACGTCTCAGGATGATTGTGGTTGATGCTTACAGCCTCGACGGATGTGCACAGGACGGCCTCAAGAGATGAGGGAGCTCTTTGTTGGATTACACGTGCCATACCTACATGTGTTATGAAACACATGCCAGTTTTACGGTTTCACAGCCTCTGCCAGAGAAAAAACCAATACGTGTTTAATAAACTCTACGCTCCCTTGCGTAGACACCAACGCAGTGCTACATACCACAGTGTGTGCCACACAAATACGCTAGTATATTGGTTGACAGCTGTTGGGAACTCAGAATCAGGTGGGCTATTTGTGTTGATCCTTGGGCGTGTAACCGTGCAACTGACTGTGCCATACTCGATCGGTGAATTTCAGCATGCGCCGAGAAGATTCGACGATGCGAGATAATTAGGATGGATGCATTATTAACACGAGGTGTTGCAGAAGGTCAACATACTCCAGCAGGCGATACATAAAAGTAAGGTGCTATGATTCTCAGCAACGATACCAATCAGTTCGTTTAATTATTAATACATTAACTGCAATTACAATTGCCCGTAACTCCACTAACTCGAACAACGTTGTTTAGTAGGTATCGTCGATGTAGCTGTCGGTTACATTACATGAAGATCTTAAACACGATCGGAGACTTAATCACAGACACGCACGCACGCACGCACGCACGCACGCACGCACGCACGCACACACGTACGCACACACTCACTCACTCACTCACTCACTAACTCACGCACTCACTTACTCGCTCACTCACTCACTCACTCACTCACTGTTCAGCCCATTATGTATAAAGGGACAGGGGAAATATAGGATTAGAGGTAGTTGCAAGCATTTCAAAAGAATGAACGAAATAGAAGACGCAGTAGACTAGGCCATACTCGTTGTTTGACGCGAAATAACGCTGGCCTTCTATACCGTGTTCTTAGTTCTGAGTGATTTCTGCTACACAGGCTGGTAAATGCGGTCAGTAGGACAGATATGTATATATTTTATTGCTAAACAAATAAGTGTATGACATCAGCCAGTATTTGTATTAACCCTATCACAATCTGTCGCTTCCGGTATCGCTAAGCAGACGACTTCCTGTCGGCGAGTGGAAGTGTTTTACGCGCGGCGGTAACTCGAGTGTTTGCGACGGCATCCGAGACAAGTGCCACGTAAACGACGCGCATGGTGAATCTCTCAGGAATAAACATTGGAGTACAAGATAAAACACGCCACGTGCTCGTCCATGACATGTCAATGATGTTTCCAGTGTTTTGGTCGTAGTGAACACTGTTTACTGAAAAGACAGACGTATGGCAGGCCCTAATCGATTATCTCCCAACATAATGCTATCTATTTTCATCTTACTAATGAAGTTCACGTACAACCAGTCGCACGGGAACGAAATTCATATTGGGGGGGGGCTACCGGAGCTTCAGCACTACTGACATTTTTTCGCCGCATATATTAACATCTTCCTTCACCGAGTAGCTGCCTTTGGCTCGACTGTGACATCGGAAGACGGGGGAAGGAGGCAGTGATGTTGAACAATTTTTTTACGTCGCGCCGCTGCCGTCAATTTACCTTCTGCAGCTTCTCTCCGCTATTTCCGCTGAAATTATGACATCCGAAGACGGGGGGAGGGGGCCAGTGCTGTTAAAAATTATATTGTTTACGTCGCGCCGCTGCTGTCAAAAATTACGTTCTCCAGCTTCTCTCCGTTGTCTTGGCTGAAATGATGACATCCGAAGTCGGAGGAGGGGAGATGCTGTTGGAAATGTTTCGCCGCTGCGCCGCTGTAACTTCAGCTTTTCTGCTGTCTCGGCTGTGAATTCATGACACCCGAACACGGAGGGCGGTGCTGTTGAAAATTATATGTTTACGTCGCGCCGCTGCTGTAAATTTACCTCCTCCAGCTTCTCTCCGCTTTCTCGGCTGAAATGCTGACATCCGAAGACGGGGGGAGGGGGGAAGAAAACCATATGTCTGCCCTCCAATTACACACACCTTTCACAGTCAACAAAAATACACATTAATCGTCTCATCCAATTTACATTTCCACCCGCCATTGACGCTCGCCACAAAAACAAACATTCATGCTCACACACACCCCGACGAAATTCCAGTGGGGCAGCTGCCCCCGCCCCCCTACCCCCGTTCCCGAGCCTATGCATTCAACTCATCCTTCAGAGCTATATATGTCAACCCTCACCGATTTTCCGGGAGTTTTCTGGATTTAGTGTGGAGCCCCCTCCTCCCAGGAAAAGACGGAAATCTCCCGAATTGTAGGATGTATGGTCTAAGGAGATTTCTATGAGCCTCGGCGTTTTTACGCACTTGAAGGAAATTTGCTGTGATGATTTTCCTGCAATTGTTGCTTAACAAGTTAGCAGGCCGTATTGTATATACTCAGTATTCAAAAACAACACGTCCTGTTTATATAACAAATGGATGATACAGTTGCAGCTGTGTGTGTGTTAAGGGGGTGCAGCTGAATGTCTTGGGTGAGCCTCGAGGGGTGCAGTTGGAGGTCTCAAGAGGATTGCACTTGGATTCCCAAGGGAAGGCCAGTTGGAGATTTGTGTCGAGGTTCAGGGGGTGCAGTTACAGGTTTTGGGTGAGTCTCGGGTGCGTTCAGTGGGAGGTTCCAATGAGGGGTGCAGTTGAAGGTTTTGGATGAGTCTCGGGTGCGTTCAGTGGGAGGTTCCAATGAGGGGTGCAGTTGAAGGTTTTGGATGAGTCTCGGGTGCGTTCAGTGGGAGGTTCCAATGAGGGGAGCAGTTGGAGGTTTTGGATGAGTCTCGGGTGCGTTCAGTGGGAGGTTCCAATGAGGGGGGCAGTTGGAGGTTTTGGATGAGTCTCGGGTGCGTTCAGTGGGAGGTTCCAATGAGGGGGGCAGTTGGAGGGTTTGGATGAGTCTCGGGTGCGTTCAGTGGGAGGTTCCAATGAGGGGGGCAATTGGAGGGTTTGGATGAGTCTCGGGTGCGTTCAGTGGGAGGTTCCAATGAGGGGAGCAGTTGGTGGTTTTGGATGAGTCTCGGTTGCGTTCAGTGGGAGGTTCCAATGAGGGGTGCAGTTGGAGGTTTTGGATGAGTCTCAGGTGCGTTCAGTTGGAGATTCCAATGGGGGGTGCAGTTGGAGGTTTTGGGTGAGTCTCGGGTGCGTTCAGTGGGAGGTTCCAATGAGAGGTGCTGTTGGAGGTTTTGGGTGTGTCTCGGGTGCGTTCAGTTGGAGGTTCCAATGAGGGGTGCTGTTGGAAGTTTTGGGTGAGTCTCGGGTGCGTTCAGTGGGAGGTTCCAATGAGGGGAGCAATTGGAGATTTTGGATGAGTCTCGGGTGCGTTCAGTGGGAGGTTCCAATGAGGGGTGCAGTTGGAGGTTTTGGATGAGTCTCGGGTGCGTTCAGTGGAGATTCCAATGAGGGGTACAGTTGGAGGTTTTGGATGAGTCTCGGGTGCGTTCAGTGGGAGGTTCCAATGAGGGGTGCAGTTGGAAGTTTTGGATGAGTCTCGGGTGCGTTCAGTGGGAGGTTCCAATGAGGGGAGCAGTTGGAGGTTTTGGGTGAGTCTCGGGTGCGTTCAGTGGGAGGATCCAATGAGGGTTGCAGTTGGAGGTTTTGGGTGAGTCTCGGGTGCATTCAGTGGGGGGTTCCAATGAGGGGAGTAGTTGAAGGTTTTTAGTGAGCCTCAAATTAATTTTCCTGTATTTCGAGGTGATACCGATTTCGAAACTCAAAAGTTGGCAGGTAGCCTGTAAGTGAGGCAAGCAAGAGTTAAAGGAAGCATGAAATATGATCTTCGGAAGTAAAAGAATGTAGCCCTACATAAACACAATCGTTGCATTAAGGAATAACAAGCCTAATCAACGAAGGCGCATCATCTGCATTTTGCATCGGAATTCAATTATTCGGGCATTCTAATAATTTAGTTTATAATTAATACGAGGAAGAAACATTCCAGTAGAACTTACAAGCCGTGCAATATTTCTTTTCAGATAGCATGATACAAGTAGGGGAAAATCCCTAAAGCGCACCGCCTAAGCATTATCTGGTATTATTTTGAAATGTACTTGTCACAAAATCGATTTATTTGCACTATTCGACACGGATACATTAATTCTTCATTATATATACAGTAAACGTCATAATTGTTATAAAAGAAAACAATATTGCATAAAGTAAAAAATAAAAAAATGGGGCACTTTGGGGACACGTGCCCCCAAAGCGCCCCATCGCTTCTCCCCAAAGCGCACCTCCTGTGTCATGGTCACCAAATGCTGTCTATCGCATAGGCAAACCAACTAAAATGTAGACTAGGCTAAACGTTTATTGTTGCATACTGGTGAAAACAATTACAGATGACATTACGGAGTGGTAATTACTAATTACTATTAGGCCTATAGTCTAGCCACCATTGACTCATTGTTGATTGTTAACCTACACTGATAGTCTACAGTCAACCATTCTGCGACTACTGCATGCAAAGGTCGCATGCGGATTTCTCGTTTCCACACTTTTCATGGTACCATTGGCGGCACAATGGACATTGCAGCCAATCTTCTGTTGATGACGTGGTATAAAGCTCACTGCAATAGATGCACCTGTATTCTTCATTCGTAGGGATCGCACCAACTTTACGCACGTGCTTGACAGTGGTTCGTTCTTTGCCCTTGTGCAGTTCGCAGTTTGTTGGATTTCTTGCATGTCTGCTTAATGGCTTGCCTCTCAAGCTTCTCGTTCAGTTGCTGATGCTTTTCTCGCAGATTATCCTTGTATGGCGATGACGTGAGATGTTCTGCAGACCGGGAGCGTCGTTTACCCAGCCGGGGCCCAGCTTCGGGGAGTGGTGATATGCCGTGAACGAACGTGTTTATAGGCGTCATTGGTGTAGTGCGGCCAGTCGATTTGGAGGCAACTGCGTCAGGCAGCATCGACAAAGTGATTCAACCACTGCACGAATACTTTGCTGCCTGTCCAGCCACTGTCTGTCACCACTCCCACTGTACCAGGTGGACAGCCAACGAGCAAGTGATCGTTCAATTTCTTCCTCGGGTAGATCATAAATGGTGCGAGATAACGCCCACTTGCACTCATGCTGCATATGATAGTGACCGTTTTCCCCTTTCGCCACTCGTCACTTTTCCAACCTATTTCTGACCCTTTTTTGCGACGATTCTCCCAGGTTTGTGCACAACCGTTAAGCCGCTCTCGTCCATGTTCCAGATTCTGTCACCATTTATTGGCCCAATGCTCTCAAGAAGCGACCTCCATATCTCAAAAAAGTATCGACTTGTGCCTTATTGAATCCCACTGCCCGATTTATACTCGTCCCTTCCGGTTCCCTAATAGAGAGTGTTCCGTTTCTGGCAAGAAATCCAGCTAGCCAGTGTCGACCAGCCAACTTTTTAGTTTGATCAAAGGGGTGTGCGACGCCTTTGCAATCAGCCACTTGGAAGGCCATTTGTCGGAGTTCGGTAGTTGTTAACCCGTAGAACCTTTGCTGCATGTCCATTGCATTGTTGGCGATAATATCTTCAATGCCGGTGTCTAGGATCTGGCGAAATCTCCCTAGAAGTAGCCGACCTGGCGCTCGAACCTGAAGGACAGAGCTGAATTTGTATGGATAACTTCACATAAGCCTTTTTAGAAAGTTTAAAACAACACAGGAATACGGTAGTACCACACCATGGCAATTTAAATTAAGCTGTGTGGTGTTTTTTTTTTATAAATTACTTGTAATATTATTCGAACGCATGCAACATTGACCGAGTTGCAACCCATTTTATTGCAATGGTAATAATTATTGTAATTATGACTACTGAATTATGAAAATCTAATTTTCAGACAATTTTGTTATAAATTACATAAAAATTACCTGGGCTTTATGGTGTCGTTGAAGAGTTCACCTGGGGATTCCGTATTGCCGTTCAACGCTTCTATATGATTCACCACGTTGAAGAGCAAAGAGGGCCTCCTGTAAATCTGCCTCTCCATATTTCCGCTGTTGTTGATCACGTCCCATCTGAAATAAACAGTGGTTGCAGTTTCAATTTCGGAAAATCAATCATCGCAATATGCTATCTGGATCCGCAAGAAAATTGTAAGTAAACTGGTTTAACATACAAAAATTAATTAAAATAGTCTATCCTAAATTGTGTGAACCGTGACTGAGTGTAGTACAGTGCGTATTAGTCCAATTTGTTTCTAGAACGCGATAAATACATTATATTTTCATAATAAATGAATTAATTTACGATATACACGAACAAATTTAACGTTCCCAAACCGCACCTCCAATTGTATGAGTTTTGCTGCAGTGCGTTTGGGGACATGGGGGAGGTGCGCTTTGTGGAAAACTATTAGTGATGTTGGGGGCGTTTTCGGAATCGGGGCAAAGTGGGAATGATTCCCACTTCGCCCGGGTCATTATGGGAATTCCCATAAAGCCCGGCCGTATCGGAATCGGTAGCAGCAAGCGAAACGCCGTTGATTCCGACTTCGCCCTGGGGCAGTATGGGAATAATGCCGTAATTTGAATGGGATAGTTGTTAAATCGTATATATACCGCCGAAATATCTGCGTGCAAGTACGTCAGACTGATAGTGCGTATGATACTATGTAAATGAAAGCTAACAAGCACAGAAACGAAGCAGTACTTTAAAGTGGTGTCGAGTTAGAGAATTTATTCCCACTTCGCCCCGGGGCAATATGGGAATAATAGGGTACTGGTCGGAATGCACTTCTGCCTGAATGCACCAGTCGCAATGCACCAACTGCCTAGTCGTAATGCTCCCACCGCGTGGTCGCAAAGACCCGACCAAATTCTAAATACACAACACGTCTAAAAAGATGTAGTCACAAATAAGGATGACAATTTTATATATTGATTATGTTTGTATGTAAGATTATGTTTGTATGTAAGATTTACACAATTCTATATGTATGTCTGTCTGTCTATATGTCTGTATATCTATATATATATTTTTCTTGTTATTCAGAATGTAACGTAAGGCAATATACTAACACAAATCTGACACGCCAGATCTGCTCAGTTCCTAACTTCTATTCAAACAATTCAAGGAGGACTTAGTAAGAACTGGATTACCCAGGTAGGCCTTCACGTCATCAAAGTCAAACGGAAGCCAACTTCAGCTAGATGCTGCTAATGTCGGGCGCGTTGTTTCAACGCACTTTGTACAATGATGTTATTCAAACAAACGGTCTGTTCGATGAAACACTACAAGGGTATTAAGCCAATTGCTATGGCCTCCAAATCAAACAACAGAGAACGTGCAACAATCTGCTCAATAAAACGAAGCAGGAGTAGGGAAGCCAATTACACTAGCCTCTAAATATTATTGACACACACACACGCCACTGCACATCGTACAACATCAATTAAAATAGAAAAGAAATAGAGTTAGAGCATTTATTCCCACTTTGCCCCGGGACAATGTGAGAATAATCCCGTTGTTTCCTGCGCGCAGTCGTCAAATCGTATATATACCGCCGAAATATCTGTATGCATGTACGTCAAACTTTGTGTGCCTATAATACTTTGTAAATGCAAGCTTACAAGCACAAAAACGAAACAATATTTCACAGTAGTGTCGAGTTAGAGCATTTATTCCCACTTTGCCCCGGGGCAAATCAACTTAAACTTACCTTTCTTTGGAATGACAAGCACGTCAGCGAGGTCGAGCTCAGGAAAGTTGACCAGTTGGAAGCGCTTACGTTTGATCCACCACCGAAGTTTCGGATTGTCGGTGGAAGAAGTAGCGGTGGGCGCAGCTTCATGTTGGAGTTGCCTAACGATTTCTCCATACTTTTCCTCCGGTATAACTTTAGAATTTTGCGACGACAGCAAACGGCCAAGTACGTCGGACATGTACGATTTATGATCAGTATCCATATTAAATATTACTATATAGTTCGTCTTTCAATCGTTATCTTACTCAAAGGCACTGATCAGTTTACAATTACGAATTAACGTTACGTTACAACTAACATCCCAGAACTAAGTTATTTTATATAAAACACTTAATCACGACGCGTTTAAATTCCGAAATTACGGCAGGCAATCAAATGAGTACAAATGCAATATCTGTCTAGCACGTGTCGTAATATAAATCTAAGATAGGAAGCTCGCAAAAAAACATCTCACCCAGCCAAATACTGTCGCGCGACTGAACGGTTTGTCCTCACTTCGCCCGGGCGTTATGGGATTCCCATTCTGCCCCGGAAGTGAGGCAGGGCAGTTTCGGAATCGCCCCACAATCAACTTCGCCCCCGACAGTGACACTAAATCGGCCATTTGCAAAATTGTATTTATAAATGAAATTCATAGTATTCGCGTATGGTTCGGTTATACAATTGAACTACTGCCAGAGTCATCGTAAGCAGTAATCATTATTATTTGGCGCACTGACAAGCCTTCCACTAAATGCACAAAATAAGGTAAAAAGTGTCATAAAACTCACTGAACGTCGTGTCGTGTCAAGGCGATCGCGAATGTGCTAATTTTTTCTGCGCATGCGTCAAAGCGATATCTATCGAATGTGACAAGTAACACCTGCATTGTGCTGGTTCAATCCGCTAGGGTAGGGATGGGGCGCTTTGGGGAGGGGGTGCGCGTTAGGGACTTTCCCCTAGTAACTAAACGAAATTGCATAAACCACGGAATTGTCGGTGGACTGGTTGTCGCAAATGCACATATTAAATTAACCAGGACAGTTTTAAAATACCCTGTAATCAGAACGTATTTCTTGTCCACGTTTAACTCGGGTGGGCGGACAAGAAAAACCATCAAGTATAAAACGACCAACAGCAATAACGTATTCGGCGTAAAGTAGGAAGGTCTGGCTCTCTATCAAGGACACAGGACGGCGGATGGTATAATTTGAGCGTACGGCAAAAGCCAGCTTTTTCTCAGCAAGAGTTACCAAGTCCGTAATTTTTCCGCTATAATTCGGGTCAGGCCAGGCATGTTGGTGCCGTCTTTATACGCGAATCACTCTCTTGAAGCCGAACTTCAGCTACCTATGAAAGCTATTTTGTAACAACAACACGCTGGGGACTATATTAGACATAGAATCTATAAATGACTTACTTTAAAAACCGACCGTTTAGTATATTTAGTACGTATGCAATATACAGGCATATATTAATTTATTGTGTATTGTATTGATGATTCACTAATTGTACTAGGATTTTCATTTGTTTATATAAGTTAAATAATGGTTCAAATTATTTTATAGGGAGGCTCTTACGACAGCGACTATAATTAGTCTTAGTAGGAGTCTCCCGTCCCTTATATGACATAATCCTTTATTTCCCTATCATACGTTATATACTTACTACTTTGTTTTTTATTCATGTCGGTTCGACTGCAATGTATTATATGGTCTTTTGTTTTTATAACGATTATTTTGTTGTATTGTGTATTTGGGAGAAATAAACATTTCCTGCTCCTGTTCTACAAGTGAGTGAAGTATTGCTACAACGGTTCCTCTAACCAGGTCACTGTAGAACAACTGAGCAGTGAAGAGTAATAACATTTATTGACATCGACAGTCTACCTGACGTGTTGGTAAGTGTTGACAGACTGACATACCTGTAATCACATCCTCGTCCCTACATACCTTCGAATCTCTGTCACGCTGCACCATATATGTCACACAGTCACCGCTTGAACCAATCTACTGTCACAAGAATCAGTCACACACGGGCGACGTAAATATGCACTGCATTCCATTGGCATCGTAGCTGTCTACGAAATTATGGTGACAGCGAAGACCGGCAGGTGCGACGTGTCCACACGTCGAGAGGTCACATAGGTGGACGCATTGTTGCAATTAGAAGAGTGCCTTTGATACGGAGCCGTGTCAGCGGTTTACGGTGGACACGCCACACAGACGGGCGATGTTCCGCGCGCCGCGCGAGAGAGAAGATGATCCCAATAGAATGGCATCTACGATTACGTTGTAAATAATAAATGGATCAATAAATTGTCACCCGGTCCGTTGAGCAGTATCATCATAAAGAGGCCGTACCGGCCAGACCGGTGGTGCTCCGACGATAAGGATGACGGTCTTGTAGAAGTCAATAAAACCATGTATTTGTAAACATGTAGCCACATAGGTATTTTTTCACGGCAGTATTAATTCTGGGAAGCATGTATATGTTGAGCATTAACCTAGATCGTTGCCATAGACTTCCCTGTTTGTAGGATGGGCCCTAAAGTAACAACACAACATTTAGACTCTAGCAAAGAACACTACAATCTAAACAAGTTGAATCTTTGACCTGGAGAATACATCTAGCTGTTGACAGGTTTGTTTGCCGTATAATTTACTCTCACGGGCAGCGGGCTAGTTTGTTAATTATATTAGTGCTGCAGAATCAGCTTACATGTGACACGACTGCATTAATCGCAGCAATTATTTCATTTTATAAGTGTATGGTTTCGTAAATAAAATTGTTTTCAGAGACACCGTTTCCTTGGCTTGTGATGAATGGAATTTTCACGACGCATTTGTTTTGCAACAAAGGCAGTTATACTTAAATAAGTTTAATGTTTTTTATTACAAACATGCAACAGTACAAAACATTTAATTTACAAATACACCTGATTCGTTTAGAGTAATTACAACATTCATGGACGAGATTACGACAGTATACTGTATATACAGGCATTCATAATGCTGGCGTTCTTACCGCGACATAATCCTATCAGACCTTACAACTGCAACACGAACTGCACTGCGAAAACAGATACAGGAACGTCAAAGTTCGGGTCAGTTCTGTCAAACCACATCGACTGTGCGTGAGTTCGCGTTGTTACCATGCATGTATCCCACCACAAAGAAATGAGTCTCGTGCTCCAACACTTATTTTGAGATACAGGCCCATTTAAACTCGTTTTGCTTTCTATGTATTGTACCGCGTAAAAGAGAAGTGATGTTTTCAAATGACAGCACTGATACATTGCCACATTAAACTACGGAACGTTATATAGTTTAATGTTGTATTTACAGAAAAAGTAGCTCTGAGAAACTATGCTGAAGAATCGTTTCAATGTTCACGTGTTCGCCTGAAGGTCCTCCACGTTAAAAGCATACTTTGAGTATGTATATCCGTTCTCGGTAAAATAGATTTACATAATATAAAGAATATCTCATGATTTCTTAGTAAAACTCCCCAAATCAACTGGAAGATCCTTCTGTTTCAGTTTCGGTATCTCAACATAAATATTGGTGCAGCGAGACTCATTCCGTGATGGAACGTCACACCATGGTTCGAGCGACCACGATGATTTCCGTGGTGGAGGGTCACGTGTGATCTACACCCGAAATACCATGGCTCCAGAGATCACGACGATATCCGTGTTGGAGGGTCATGTGTAATCGACACACGGAACATCATGGCTCCAACGACCACGACGAGTTCGTTGTTGGAGGGTCACGTGTGATCTACACACGGAACACCATGGCTCCAGCGACCACGACGAGTTCCGTGAACGCAGGAAAGGCACTGCACATCGCAAAAACGTAGAAGTAGTTGTGGCATTCCCACGTGTCCACGATGAAATACGACAGCGAGATCGAAGCAGCCGCGTGGGCAAACGTCGCTGGACACAGGTCAAGGAATACTTACAATTTCTGACTACTCTGTAGGTAAGACATCAGCCGTGCAATCGACCGTCAGACTATGCATAGATGAATGCGTTATGAGATGCCCAGATTACTGCGCAAGACGCGCACTGGGAGGGGTACGGTGTCTGGTAATGGTGTGTTAATCCTAGACACGGCCCTACATTTACATTCGATTAATGTCAGATTCCTCTGTGGAAGAGGCACACGCCAATGATGACGATGAACTCGGTGAGTGCGGGGAAGGCGCTGCAGAACCCAAAGATGTAGAAGAAGTTGGTACATTTCCACTCATCTATGACGAAGAAGGAGAGAGTGAGAGCGGCGGTCGCGTGGGCCACGGTGGCTGGGTCGGGTGTCAAGGAACTCTATAGGAAGCACGTGTACCAACAAGACACAGTACCACGCTGCTCAGGGCAGAGTGGTCGCTGCAAGCAGTCGCTGGAACCGTTGCTAACTACTAAATGTTGTACAAGTTCCGAATTTTGTGCAACTTACGCAGTCGGTGAATGTGCTGTGTTGTGAAATATAAGTATACATCATAAAAGCACAACTGTACAGTTTGTTGACATGCTATATATTAATACAAGTAAATATATACAGGCATATGACAAAGGAGTGAATGAACGTATAACATGCCGATAACAATTAGTGTTTCAACATTTTGAAAACAATTGCTGCGCGTTTGGTTGGCAAGGAAAGGATACATATGATGCCCTGGATGGGCATGAACATGGAGATGCCGCTGAGGAAGCAGATGAACTCGAGGCCAAGGAAGATCAATGTCAGTATCAGTCCCACTAATAGGCTGCAACAAAACAAGTTCAATTTCTTGCTCCTGTTTTATTTTTATTTTAGGACATAATAGTACAAAGCATACATGTACACATATATAAGCAGAACAATCGGTAAGATAAGATGATTCCATGTAACTAGAGAAACCGCAAGCAATATGAGATGTATCATCAGTCCAAGACATGAAGTTAATCCGTAATCCACTAGGTGTCGCCAGATACACATTTTAATCCCCGCTATGTGTCACTACCAATCCACTCATGCGAGTTGGCTATGATTGCAGATAGACGGGAGACAACTGAATGAATAAACATCGTGTTTTACTAAGGAATTTATACAGTTCATACCGTCATAAGTTGTTGTTTTAATGTGAACATTTTAAGTGACATAAAGCAGTCATGTTCATGTTATCATATGTAATACAAATGTACTATACTTAATATTGTTGTCATCCCTGAATTTGTCTTAGACTTAGTGATTATTACGCGTAACTACTTGTCACCCTCTTGAGCGACCACCCCTTCTTCACAGCTACTTTGACCATGTAAGAGGGGTGGCTATTCTTCAGGGGGACACCTAGTCAGCCTCCTACATTCACACAGGACATTGAACAGAAAATGTATAAATTTATATATGCATGTATGGATATGCGAAACCTGCTTAATATGCATAACGGTTTTGAATGTAACGTAGCTGAAATCTAACATGGCTGTGCCCAGCCTGACTGCATGACCCACTCGCATGAGAAGCACCATGGGAAATCAAGTTGCCTAGACAATGTTTTCGACAGCCAAGTGACCATTGCATAGGGGTAAAATGGCCTAAAAACCCGGCTGCTGGTCAAGTTACAAAAGGGGGGCAACTAAGACTAAGTTAAATGAAATTTGAAATGTCTTTGAAACGTTGTATACATAAACTTAATGCCCTTGTCAAGTAATGTGCCAAATACCAAGTATGTCCATTGCGAACTCATGTTACTAAGCCCTATCCTTTAGCATGGCGAGCAGCGTTGCGGCTTGTTGTTTCAGATTGTACATGAAATTGCAATCGTGGAATGTAGTATTTTTTAATATCATCGTAAAGATAATATTCTTATCTATAAGTTTGTCGCTGGATGTACACAGGAATTGTGTTAACATTTTGAGTTCTTACCGTTTGAACATCGCGAATGCTCAACCTTGCTTTATATCTGCTGCCACGTGTACATTGCAGGATTAAACATTCGCGATGTTCAGACGGCAATAACTCAAAAACAAAAGAAAAATCTTGGGTACATACAGTTGCAAACTTGTAGATAAGATTATTATCTTTAATGTGATATCAAAAATATTAAATCTCATTGCAAGTTTGAGCATTAGCAATGTTCAAACGGCAATAACTCAAAAAGTAAACAAAATTCATGTGTGAATCCAACGACACATTTGTAGGTAAGATTATTATCTTTTACGATGATATAAATATTCTGCGATTGCAATTTTAGGTACGGCCTGAAACACCAACCCGCATAGATGCATGACTTGTTAATCCTAGTGGTGTTACCTGCGGTGTCATCACAACGGCTAGGTATTGCAACAAACTATGCAGAAAATGTACAGAAAAGCACGAATAAAAGGGGCTTTGAATAGGGTGATGACGGGGTTACAAAATGCGTTGAATAGCAGGATACTATTTTAGATTATATTTAATTCAGACTGGGAATAAAAAACATTCATTTCGCGTAGTCTTTAAGAGGGGGCTCCTTTACAACTATCTATCACATGATAATGCATGATAAGGACATGTTTTATGGTGTAATCAAATTAATAAGAAACACTTCAAAAACTAAAACTCTGACTTTAACTGAATTCAATACAATGAACCCCCTGCATGAATGTTAGTGGAACATAACATAATGAACCCCCACTGCAGACAAGTTAGTCTTTCACGTTAGTGGAACATAACATAAAGGGATGGGTGACAGTTTGGGACTAAGTCACTAAGGACCACAACATTCCAAATAGTTGGGATGTTCATGAGAAGTTGAGAACATAGTAACAACCACCCAAATTACACTTAATTTGTGATGATAGTTAAGTAATTATATTTTATCTTGGCAACCACAGAAACAATAACACATGAATAATGTTTGTTCTAGAGTGTTCTACTACTAAAAGGATACCAATGAGCTACAACACCAAGCCATACATTTTGCTGTTGTAATCAAATTCTTCAGGAGTGTAGTCAAGCGGCAAACATGCTTGAATGTTTTCATCCTGCAAAGAAATAAGTTTACCTTTGAGGAAGTACAACGGAGATACCAAGTATAATGCACATACTAACATAGCAGCCCTGTATTACTCTTGAAGACAATCGATTCTCTTGCTTAAGCACTTCAAGTTCGCACATCTCAAACACTGAGTGTGGCACTGTGTTTTGACATTTCTGCACTGTTTACATATATAATCTAGCTGCAGATTTTGAGCATTTTCACAAGCAAGCCTGATATGTAACAACGGGTTATAAAACTGTCAGAGAAAAATTGAAGCATTAAAATTAGCACTATAATGCCCAGGGATGATCACAAATGTGTTTTTTTATTTTAAATGTTGGAAAAATCATGGTGATTCTAAGAAATTGTTAGCGCAGCTAGTGTAGTGGTTAGCACATCCGCCTGGCATGCCAGTGCTCTGAGTTCAAAACCCAGATCGGGTAGGTATGATATTTGGTGTAAAAACCTGGCTCTCAACATTGGGGACTGTGTATCCCTCGTGACTCAGAGATCATGTTAATGTCGGTCCCGTCTCAATTTGGAACATAAAAGAACCATTGAGGACAACACCCTGGCAGTGACCACCCTGAGTGCCAGCACATAAAGGTCTGTTTGGCGATAATGTTCTGAAAAAGGATGACTAGTTGAATGGGACCTCATAAGACCATTACACTGTAGCCACAATAATACAGACTAGTCGGTTAATAGAACGTTGCCGAGTGCTGGAAACAACTAGAAATTGAGGACAAGTATTTCAATATGTATGCAATTTCCATACTTTGAATTGGCACAGCTAAAAAGTCAACTTCAATATTAGTTAATATTATATGATCACGATTTATGACTCTTAGGTCAACCATAATTTTTTATATCAACTTTTATCCACAAAATGTATGATTTGACGAAGTTTTTAGCTCAATCTGACCATTACAACTTTGACGACGAATTGGCTTTAACTGGCACAATTGTGTCACTTTCTTTGCTTTCATGTTTAATGACCTATTGATATATAATTGCAATGTTTGTACATAACTTTAAGTATATAGTTTAGATTTATTTGTAATATTGTTGTACTAGTTAACTAATAGCATTATAAATTCCCTTTATCTATGTGTCAACTGGAACCAACAAATCAAAACCACAAATGGTGTGTCATCATCATCCTTTTGGCGGCCACAATCAACTTGCTGATTATTCTGCTGCTCTTTGGGAGTTGCGAGGAACTAGGAATTGTTTTTACCAAGAGAAAAATATCTAGTGAGTCAGACCTATGCCATGGAGAACATTCACTTTAAAATGTTAAATTGATAATAAAACAAACCCAATAAAAAAACCAACAGTGTCATACTGTTGCCTAAGATTACACTAACAATCTACAATCAAATGGAGGTGGTCATTAAACTGAAGAAGAAGACAAGACATACGCCATGTGGCCCATGGCCATGGGTATGTTTATGACTCTCATTAATGACATTAAATTTATGATTATATGATAATTATTTATGAAATTGTCAACTTACCTTGGACAAAAATATAACTACCGTGATGATAAAATGTGAAACTAGTGTAAGAAATCTTGCTGGTACAAGACCGTTTACACTCATTTTGCTTTTGTATTAGGTGCAACTTGTAAAAATATATTAACGCTGTTCTTTTGCCTCTTCGCAGTAATCGCGCAGTCACAACCTGCCACTGGCGCCAGTCACAGTCACCGAGTCAGTGCGTGTTGAAACTTGACACATTTTCTAAGCAAACGTTCATAAAGTATTAATTTTCCTACAACTGCAATGTTGCATACACCGACATCCTAATAACATTGCACATGTTTCAGAAATCGGAAACGTTTAACATTCCTTAATAATCAATGATTAGACCGAAGTAGCTACGCAAACATTTTTGTTTTGAAAATGTGGATCTAATTTCCGCCGGGTTTACTTGCATTTCACATACGCATGCGCAACACTGAGGCCACGTAACACGCCATCCGGTGGAACACTATAACAGAAATCATGGTGAGTTTTAAACGTTTCTAACGTCTGTATTAATCTTTCAATTGTCTGCTTTTGTTATGCTTACTGTGTCTGTTAGGTGCAATACACTGAAATAAGATAATTATTTAAACGTTATGCTCAGTACGAATTTATGATGATACGCAAGACCAAAGATGGCCAAGTGACGTGTGAATCACTGAATGTGATGAACTCCATTTTTGTCACTTGGTTCGGGACTTTTACCGGTTGACCAAAAATATGGAGTAAGCACTTTGAAAAAGGGAATAAAGCAGAATTGTCCAACGCGAATTCTAGTTCCTGAACAACAGAGCTAAAGTAAGGTATAACACGTTGACACACATTTGGAGATTAGCTTGTTTTGTTTCCTCCAAAGAAAGTCCGATTACTCACTGAAATTCTGAATAACTGATACTGTCAGACTCAGTGTTATTTCAGATTTTTATTGGAAAGATTTATTGAATTCTGCTCTGTCCGCTAGATGGCAGTGAGAACAAGGTGTGTGTGCGCATGCGACAGGTGCAGTTGTATCTTTTACTGGTAAATAAATAAAATAAATAAAAGTACTTAATATAGCGCCCAATCAATTAAAATTGCCCTCGGGCGCTTTACATACATGCACATGTATATAATAGTATTATACATTTAAAAAATGCTAACTAAGAAATAAATATGTAAAAAATATACCATTACCTTAAATATAATTACTAAATAAAAGAGAGATCATTAAAAAAACGTTTAAACAAATTAAGACATTCTTAAAAAACTACTATAAATACATTCATTTATACAAGAAGAATAACCATAAATATGTTAAGAAACTAATAAAATAAAAAATACATTTATCAATAGAAAGCACATAAAATGTCCTCGTCGGTGAATTATAAAAACGCTTGTTTAAAAAGGTGAGTCTTCAAAAGTGTTTTAAACACTTGTAATGATGTTGCTGTCCTGAGTGTAGGAGGCAAATTGTTCCATAGAACCGTCGAGCAAACCGCGAAACGGTGATCACCATGAGTAACAGTTTGTGAGGCCGGTATGAACAAAAGGTGAGGCTGCGAGGTAGATCGTAGAGTTCTGTTGATGGGACGGTAGCCAATTAATTCACTTATGTAGTCCGGCGCTAGACAATTCAAGGCACAATACGTAAACACCAGCACTTTGTAGGTCGGTCTCAAATGAACGGGTAGCCAGTGTAAATGCTGCAACACGGGCGTGATGTGTTCGTATTTCCTCGTGCGAGTAATTAGGCGAGCGGCACAGTTCTGCACCCTTTGTAGATGTTGCATCATCGTGTGTGGGAGACCATAAAGAAGTGCATTCCCATAATCTAAACGGTATGTCACTAGTGCGCGAACAAGTGTCTTGCATGATTCTTCCGTCAGATGTGGCCGAATTCGCCCGTGGTATCTGTTATTGGTCATCCTCGCTCGCCAGGCATCGCTGCTGCTAATTACATAAGTGCCAGCCAGCCGTACCCTCTGACTGATCGGTTTCAGGTGGTCATAATAAAACTAATTTCAACCAACCATGATTCGTGTTACATGCAATGTTTAGGAAGTAGAAGCAATTATTTGAATACACAATACCACTCAGCTGCTCGTGCTAATGGGCGAAGGGGTCATTATATATTGGGATTCCCAGAAGTCGTTTATTCATCTTCAAATGGGGGCGGGTATTTGCGCTGTTCTCACGGGTGATGCAGTCGCGACTGGCAAAATCAATTACTAGTTTGACTCAGCTAACTTCCGCACTTCGCATAGGGGATCAGCCAGGACAAGTTTTGTATGGCAAACAGCCCTGGCTTGCGAGGATGGTTCTAGTGTTTATCGTTAACATCACAAATTATAAAAGCTTTTACAAATTCAAACTTACTGATGTTCAATAGTATCACTATTAGAATATAATTTTACAGTAACACTTCCAATCAAACTCCCCTAAATTACGTTTTGCTAAATTAGCTTGCTTGGCACCCAGTCATAAATCAAGATGGTGCAGATGTAAACAATAAGCACTAAAAGCATGCGTAACCCAAATCCTTCCAAACACAACACAAATAATAGTGCATTTCTTTAAAATATTAATACATGAACTAAGCAGACATTGATTACATTAAGCTAGCTTCTATTATGTATGATGATGTACTGTTCCTGCGACATAAATAGTCTGGGGGACATCTTAATGTCGCAATCAGTCCCTTCAAAGTTTCCTCCATCCCATACGGTCTTCTGCCAGCTCTCTCAGAGTCTTGATGTCATTGCGCACCCTCAGCCTGATGCCCGTCACTCTGAGGTCTGAGCGCAGTAGGTCTAGCAGGTTGGTGGTGTGCCTGCCGACTCGGCCTCTGTACCGGCATGACCCGACAATGGCAAACTGCCGGGCCAGTTGTGCAGCTAGAAACATGTATACAGTGCACCACTGTTTTTATCCGCACTTTTGTTTGTTTTTCTTTCTTGATTTTGAACATCCTACACAATTTTTTTCCCGTTTTGTTTGACTGCCCTGACGTCAAGCACCGCACAAATCCCAGTTTACCTGTGAAGAACTATAAAGGGATTACTATATCAAGCATCAAGCAAGCACAATTACAATTTTATGGACTTAAGTAATTATATATAGTTTGTGTTTTGTCATAATTAGCAGCCTATGAGCTTTATTGACAATTGTATGTATTTCAGTAACTTTTGCTACAGTTTTTGATGATTATTGGATGTATAAAATAAATTCTTCAGGGTACATACTCCAAATAGCTGCATCATGGAGTTTTCGGTGTTGTGTGCATTGCAGTGGGTGCATAAACATGAAAGTGTCAAAACTTGGGTAATTTTGTTCACCCTACAAGGTAGTGCTGGTTCGATACTTGATATACAATATCGATACCAACATTTTGTGGTATCGCGATACTTCGATATATCGGATATTGAACTGCAAGTAGTGCTGGTTCAATACCGTCAATACCTTCGATATATCCATTCAATATATACAAAGTCGAAGTTACAGATGTAATAAAGGACCTGCGGGCTTCACTTGCCACGGAAACTCCGGACAGTAGTGTCACGGATGTCTATTGGCTGATTGACATTGAATGACGTCAGTATATTTGGAGAAATCACAAAATTTGCTGTTGATTGGTTATATGACGTAGAAAAAACACCTTGCAAATTGAAAACAAAGATCATAGAATTTAGAAATTTTTTGAAGGATGACTCCACAAATTTACTCCATCCTGATGATAATTAGGACGCAGACTAGTGGACAGACGCTATGATGTGCCCTGACATGCTAACTGATGCAATATTTGTCTGTGAAAATGTATTCTGAAGCCGACGACTTTGAAATGGTGTGAACAGCACCTATTTTCGTCCACTGCAGGTCGTGCATGACCCGTTTTAGACGGCCACAAACTTACTTTCAACGATGATACCTAATTCAAAATAAATTTATATTGCGATGTTGACCAAGTTCATCAGTTTAGTTTACTGGTTGGTTAGTTTAAGAAACGAGCCACAAAATGAGAAGGTTGACATAATATATTTAACAAATTTGCTTACCGGTAATTCTGCTCCGTGGCGCGACATGTTGAATTTTAATATATTCGCGTGGCAGTATTACAACACAATTATACATAACGATATTATTATCCAAGATACGTATACAATTGTTATGCCTTTTTTTGGAAAGAATGGTGTATAAAAGAAAATCAACTTGCTCGTGGAGAAAATTTGTGATTTGAATTTGTTGGAAAATATTTTTCCATATGCCAGCCCACATTGTTACCATAAGTCAAATTGGGCAATGTAACTAGAGAGTTTGTTTTAATCTGCTTTCTGGTGACATGACATTTAAAGTGCAATGGGAAATAATAAAGTTACGTCCATTTTAAATAAAGACCTGACATTTTCTGATGCTGACAAAATGGTTTTTTATGGTCAGGAACTGGCTGTATCTCCTCTGCTAAAGTGTAAATGGGTTAAAGGCATGCATTAGTATTTGTGAATCTAGTTTCTAAAAATTAATATTATAAGTAATTCAAATGCAACAAAATAGCCTCGATTGGTGGCACTATCTTTTGCTGTTTGGTGGCGCCACTATTTTTCAATTGCAATCATAATACCTATATTTTCCCTTTGAATTAGAAACACGCAATCAGTTCATTTGTACAAACATTTGTTTAATATATATATAATAATTTGTCTTTTTAATGTAATAAATTATTTGTTGTGATGATTGGAACAGCTAGGCTTATCTAATGCGTATAATAACATCCCAATGTGTATTTTAGAATATTTTCCTAACAGTCATGTAAATTGCTATTTGTAATCATTGTTAGGGTGTAGTACAATTATTAATTTAATTTCAATATTTTATTACAATTGCCTAGACATTATAACAACATTTACTATAGTAATTATGAATGAAATTAAATTTATTAGACCAATAATTACAAATACATGTTATAATAGAGTATATTATAACATGTAATTAATTATAATTAAACAATTAAAAGTATAATTTGTTTATTGAAATAAGTGATAACTGCATAATAATCATTTTTGCATGAATAATGTCAGTATGTCAATGTTGATGGTCAAGTTGAAAAATGAATAGATGTACCATATCGTTCCCCATAGATGCTCGGTGCTGGGTAGCGAAGGCTTGGGTGCACGTCTATTATTATCTCCAAACTGGCATCAGCAACACGTATCAACATTCAACAATGCGTATATTCAGCATATCTACCTAATATCGACACATGATAAGAACTCAACACCTTGCAGCTAGACACACATGCATTATGAGTGACCTAACAAGTTTCTGCAAGGTGGCAGCAGTACAGTGTATTGCCAAAATTTACCATCTATGACATTAACAAGCATTCATTCATGAAACATCTATATTTGCAAGCATGTTTCCCTAATGGAAAAAGGGTGTGTGCTTCTATTGGATAGTATGCTTCTATTGGGAATTATACCCTACATAAATTAGACTGACAGCGTAAGTATCAAGTATCGAACATAATTCTGGTATCGATCAATATCGAAGAAATCAGGTATCGAACCAGCACTACTAAAATGCTACATTGTCTGTGTCTTTCGGAAGAGACGCTGTAAGCCACTGGTCCCTTCTATCTGGTGTCTGTCCCAGGGGAAGTAAAAGATCCCACGCAGGAATATAGAAAGCCTGTCATGGACTCACTGAGCTGGGATCTCATTTTCCAAACTCCCAATGCCACTGCCCAGAATAATCAACTTGATGATTGTGAGCGTTAAAATTTAATGGAAGAAGAATACAATTATATTTTAAACCAGAATTATACAAGTTTAGTAATATGTGTGTTTAAAATCACTGATCCCTTTATTAAGTCAATTTCTTTATTCTTATTGTAAGTTGTGTTTAATTTTCAGCCTCTCAGGTTAGACATAAAGCGGAAGTTGTCAGCACGTTCTGACCGTGTCAAATGTGTTGATCTACATCCATCTGAGCCATGGATGCTAGCAAGTCTGTACAATGGCAACATTCACATCTGGAACCATGAGGCACAGGTGAGAACAATTACAGTATCATATGAAAACTTGGACCGGACCAATGTTGCAAAGGGGGTACTACAAAATATGTTGTTGGTGGTGTGGTAATCTGTGCAGATTCCTATACTAATGAGTGTAGTAATCCGTTGCATGTGTTCTTAATTATACAGTCAGATGGTAAAGCTGGTATAGTGCTATCAACAGATTATTTCTCAAATAAAAAAACAGAAAAAAGGTTAGTCAAACGGTAAAGTTAATAAATATGTTTTTGTCATTCTTTGACACAGTGTTGTTTACCTTTACTGGTTAATAAAATATGCATGTTTTCTAATTGCAGCAACTCATCAAGTCGTTTGAAGTGTGCGACCTCCCGGTGAGAGCGGCAAAATTTGTCGCTCGCAAGAACTGGATAATAACTGGCTCTGTAAGTGTATAAACGTGGATTTGTTGTGCTACCACTAGTATTTATTTAAACCTCTCATGGTCAGAATGCCCGAATCAACCTGACTCCCACTCATGGCCGGAACGTCTGAATATGCCCGAATACAGGGGCACATTTAAAATGGTACCACAAAACATACAACATTATATTGAACTCCCACTGACTTAATAGTTCAGACGGGATGACGGCTATGATTATGAAGAATGCCATTTTATATAAAATCTTGAGAATACACGCACTCAGAAAAAATGAAATTATTTCAGTTTTATTTACCATAGACATTTAATTAGTTTTCTATTCTGTAGCCGAGTAATTTATGAACATTTCATATGCAGCTAATTAATTAATGAAAAATATTTTAAGAAATTATTAAGTTTATTACCCAAATAAAATGTGGGTAATATATTGACATAAATGTCACATACTTAGTAACACAAGGAATTAGTTCTTCAGATGTAATGAAAATGTTATTTGAATTGGATAAAAAATTATTTATTTATTTGCATTCATGTAACCCGAGTATATCACATGATTCGTTCACAACACAATCTCTTGATTTAATAGGATTCAATAACAGGCGCATATTTGCATTAATCTGGCCTTGAGAGGGTTAAACAGTAACTTATTTACGTTGTGTAATAATTTATGGGTCACACATGCTACAAAAGTTATGTTGTTATTAAAAAATTCTTATTTTATTAAACAAAAATATTTAATAAGAAAACTGGTTACCAAAAAATCCTATTTTATGATGTGACAAGGCTGTCTGGACTCTGTAGAATTAATTATGTTATTATAGACATGTCATATTTTTTACTTGAAATTATGTATCATTCTGAATTACATTTTGTGTCGGTTACAAAATATACCTCTAGAGATCAGACCAAGTCAGCTAGGTTTTGTTGGGATTCTGCCTAGCATCAAAATGTTCTCCTTGATCGCTGTTTGTCATTCAGTTTTGTACTTGTATATAATTTTCCTTGTGAATAAATCCATATTAAACCAGGATATGGCTATAATAAAAATATCTGTATCGCATACGGGAAACCTCTCTGATGTGGTATATGTGATATAGAAATAACTTGTCTGGTGAACAGGACGATATGCACCTACGAGTCTACAACTACAACACACTGGAACGAGTGAACCAGTTTGAGGCACATTCCGACTATCTGCGCTCCATTGCCATTCATCCTACCCAGCCATACATCCTCAGCAGCAGTGGTGAGTCGATTGCAGTCTGAACCTTATGTTTGTCCGTGAGCTAGCACTGATGTCCTGCCTATGATGGGCCTGCAACTTCACTTTAAAGTGCATCCATATTAATTTCTTTCATTCGTCTCATTTCAGATAAATTTCTGAAAAAGCAAATTATTTATACAACCGTTCATATAGTTTTGGTTAAATCACCAGACAAGTTATTAATGTTGGACCATGTATTAATTCAAGCGATTCTCAAAATTAGAATCTTCACGTGAATATATATACGATACGGTTTCTGTGTTGATGTTGTTAATGTGGTTGTTCTCTCGAAAACCACATGGCCGACAAGTTTTGTGGTTTTAAGGTTAATTGTGAATTTGTCAGCTCAACAA
Source organism: Paraescarpia echinospica (assembly GCA_020002185.1). Classification (NCBI taxonomy): domain Eukaryota; kingdom Metazoa; phylum Annelida; class Polychaeta; order Sabellida; family Siboglinidae; genus Paraescarpia; species Paraescarpia echinospica. Next base: position 3,470,739 of record CM034537.1, on the reverse strand, counting down.
CTGACTTCATAAAATTGTCAGATGTGACATCCAAATGTATTTCTTTCGACCATTTGAACAAACTTAGGCTCATTTTATTAAACTGATTGGATATTATTTAACTTTAAATAGCTAGCACTGATTCAGCAAACATCATACTCATAACTGCCCCTGGCTTGAGTCACTTTAAAGTTGAGTTGTTTAAAATTGACAATGTACTTAGTCCTGATTTAGTAGACATGTTGGTGGTATTAAAATATACTGCTGTGACAGATGACACGTTTGTTAAAGCTGTTATACTGCTGTGACAGATGACACGTTTGTTAAAGCTGTTATACTGCTGTGACAGATGACACGTTTGTTAAAGCTGTTATACTGCTGTGACAGATGACACGTTTGTTAAAGCTGTTATACTGCTGTGACAGATGACACGTTTGTTAAAGCTGTTATACTGCTGTGACAGATGACACGTTTGTTAAAGCTGTTATACTGCTGTGACAGATGACACGTTTGTTAAAGCTGTTATACTGCTGTGACAGATGACACGTTTGTTAAAGCTGTTATACTGCTGTGACAGATGACACGTTTGTTAAAGCTGTTATACTGCTGTGACAGATGACACGTTTGTTAAAGCTGTTATACTGCTGTGACAGATGACACGTTTGTTAAAGCTGTTATACTGCTGTGACGGATGACACGTTTGTTAAAGCTGTTATACTGCTGTGACGGATGACACGTTTGTTAAAGCTGTTATACTGCTGTGACGGATGACACGTTTGTTAAAGCTGTTATACTGCTGTGACGGATGACACGTTTGTTAAAGCTGTTATACTGCTGTGACAGATGACACGTTTGTTAAAGCTGCTATACTGCTGTGACAGATGACACGCTTGTTGAAGCTGTTGTACTGCTGTGACAGATGACACGCTTGTTGAAGCTGTTGTACTGCTGTGACAGATGACACGCTTGTTGAAGCTGTTGTACTGCTGTGACAGATGACACGCTTGTTGAAGCTGTTGTACTGCTGTGACAGATGACACGCTTATTGAAGCTGTTGTACTGCTGTGACAGATGACACGCTTGTTGAAGCTGTTGTACTGCTGTGACAGATGACATGTTGATAAAGCTGTGGGACTGGGAGAAGAAGTGGACATGTACTCAGGTGTTTGAGGGCCACACCCACTACGTCATGCAGATAGTGATCAACCCCAAGGACAACAACACCTTCGCCAGCGGCTCACTCGACCGCACCGTCAAAGTGAGTCCAGTGCTGGCATAGAAAGCACGGCAGACTAATATTTATAATCTAGGGCACAAGTTCTATATAAGGAGAAAACTGTTAATCCACAAAATAACTCATTTAACATGGATTGTGGTATGTTAGAAACAGCCTTGATAAAAAGTATGTGTTGTTTTGGAAAATTAAACATTAAAATGGAGAATTTGTATTAATTAGGTTGTCACTCCTAATAAAACAATGAATGTGAATCCAAACAGAAACATAAATATGCAGAATTGTATTTGTTAACCTGATCAATATCACACAGTTGGATTCCAACAATTAAACAAATTGTGAACACATGTTTTCATTAGAGTTAATAAAAATAATTATTAACTGTGATATGTTGTCACTGTTACTTGCATCAAATCCCAGTTATCTCCGTATCTAGATGTATGGGTTATTTATGCACTGGAAGACATTGATGAATTTCGTGCAATTGTTGCTTAGCAAGTTAGAAGTCCTTATTGCATATACTCATTATTAAAAAAGAACAAGGCATCATATGATAACAAATACTGACCCAGTTTCTTTGTTACTTCAGGTTTGGCAGTTGGGATCAAGCACACCAAATTTCACCCTAGAGGGTCACGAGAAGGGGGTGAACTGTGTAGACTACTACTGTGGGGGTGACAAGCCCTACCTGATCTCAGGGGCTGATGACAGAGTGGCCAAGATCTGGGACTACCAGGTAAGTTAAAAGTGTCTTCTGGAATAAATACATATATAAGAAGAGTTTATTCATTGCAAACAGTAATGCAGTGGACGCTCGTTATAAAATAAAACACTTAAACAAAAAATTTGAAATCCCCATTCTGGCTGGATATAAGGATCATTGGACATAAGGAACAGTTTGACCAAGTCACTAATCTCAACATGTTCCTTGTAGTGAGAATTGACTGTTACAAGAAGCCATTCACACATCTTCATCATTTCTTTTATTTGAGCAATGTGCATTTGTCACTGCTGTTTTCCACTAATGACTAGGCGTGATATCTGTACCCATAGTTGTGTGTTGTCTTTCAGAACAAGACGTGTGTGCAAACCCTGGAGGGACACGCCCAGAATGTGGCAGCTGTGGCCTTCCACCCGGAACTGCCCATCATTCTGACTGGCTCCGAGGACGGTGAGTCACACACATACACACTGCGGTCACTGTGGACTGTCAGAACAAACTGCAAGAGTTGTGCAATATCATGGTATGTTGCTCTCCCGTATACAAGGATGTGTAGCTAGATGGGTAGTGCAGTTGAGTCCACCGATGTCTCAGTTTCCATACTCGGTATAATTCCAGAAGTCATGTCCGAGTGGCTATCCCAGTAGAAGTTTCTGCATTCTGACAATGATGTTTTGGTCATAATTATGGTGCAAGAATAGGTATAGTACTTCTACATTATTGTTCCTACACAATTGCAAACATACACACTTGGAAATATTATGCCAATCAATATTAAATATATATGTATAATATATATATAGTTATATACAGATATAATCATTCGTGATATTACCACTAAGAATTGTACTATACATAATTGACAATGTCACTAGTTTCTGTATAACCCTGTCATGTGAGCATGCATGCAGGCACGGTGCGTGTGTGGCATGCGAACACATACCGCCTGGAGAGCACACTCAACTATGGCCTGGAGCGGGTGTGGACGGTCGTGTGTCGCAAGGGGTCAAACAACGTCGCCCTTGGCTACGATGAGGGTAGCATCATGATCAAGGTCAGTGTCAAACTAAGCTCACATTATGGTAAATGCATTTTTTTTTAATTCATGGTAATTTTCACAAAACAGTTGACATTGTTAATGGTTACCTTTATGATGTAAGTAAGTCAGGAGTGTTTGTATGGTGCGTTGTAAAAGAAATGATGTTAACATTGTTCGCGTGTAATATCTTACAAATATATGATGCGTTTTAGTATCTTAAGCACTAACATTCAATCAATAAATTCTAAATTTAACGAACTTGAAGCTTTTGTAGAAGAGCTAAGTAGTAACAATTTTATATTTAATGTCATTTGCTTACAAGAAACTTGGAAATCAGAAAACGATGACCTATCACAGTTTTCTTTACATGGTTATGACTGTTTAGCTCAAGGTAAGACGTGCAGTAACAAAGGAGGGCTAATAATATATGTCGACAACAAATATAGATCAGAGGTTATATTAAATGTAAACATGTACGAAGACTGGGAAGGGATGATAGTCCAAATATCTAAGAGCATAACCATCGGAAACATATATAGACCTCCACGAACTTCTAATGATAACTTAAATGCTTTTATAAATTAATTTACTTCTATAATATCATCAATAGAAAACAACTGTAATAACAATCTCATTATCGCAGGAGATTTTAATATAAATTTGCTTAAATTAAATGAAAATGATACATATAGTAACTTTTTTGACACCATAATATCACACAGCCTTTACCCGCAAATTTCTCTTCCTACTAGATTTACTAGAACAAATGGTACTTTAATAGATAATTTCTTTTGTAAACTTAATAAATCTATATTGGAGAGTACTGCAGGGATTTTAATCAAAACATTTTCTGATCATCAGCCGTATTTTATATTCATCAACGTCTTATTAAAGACTGAATCTCCACCTAAATATGTTAAAATAAATATACTAAATGAAGAGGCAATGCATAAAGTTAAACACGAAATAAAATCAAATGAGATATACAATAAGCTAAATAAAAATATAAATGCAGACACAAATTTAAATTATGATATAATCTACGAAGAAATTATACGGACAAAAAATAAGCATATGCAAACTAAGCTGGTGAAATTTAATAAATATAAACATAAAAGATCAACGTGGATTACACAAGGATTGCTAAAATCTATTCAATATCGAGACAAACTCTATAAACAATTAAAATTGACACAACCAAATTCGACAAGCTATGAAGCTATTAATATTAACCTAAAAACTTATAATACGATATTAAAGAAAAATATTCATGCAGCCAAACAAGTGTATTTTGAACAAAGATTTAATCGATTTCAATATGATATAAAAAATACCTGGAAAGTTATTAATGAATTTCTTTCAAAAAATCGTACAAACCGTAGATTACCATTATTTTTTTTATAGAAAATGGTACAAAAATAACTGATAAAAAGGATATTGCAAACAAATTTTATAATTATTTTACAAATATAGGTCAGACCATCGCACAATGTATTAAATATAAAGGTAACAAAAACTATACTTATTATTTAAACAAAAACGTTAATTCTGTATTTACGTTTCAGAGTGTTGATGAAGAGACTATTAGGAAAACTATTAATAATCTTCCCACAAAAAACAGCTCTGGATTTGATGGCATTTCATCAAAATTGCTCAAGATAATTGAGCCTGCAATTAAAAAATCATTAAAGCTGTTAATAAACCAAGTTTTAAAATCCGGGATATTCCCAGACAAACTAAAAATTGCAAAAGTTATTCCTATATTTAAGAAAGACGATCCATCTTTATTTGAAAATTACAGACCAATTTCCCTTCTTCCCACAATTTCTAAAGTGTTAGAGAAATTAATTTTTATTCAATTATATTCATATTTCAATGATATGAAGCTTTCATTTGATAATCAGTATGGTTTTAGAGCAAAATATTCAACGGAATTTGCTGCGCTTGAGCTAATAGATAGAATTATAACTCAAATGGATAATAATGATGAACCAATTAATGTATTTCTCGACCTTTCTAAGGCGTTTGATACTATTGACCATAACATTTTACTTAACAAATTAACTTACTATGGCCTAAATGGTTCAACTTTGCAGTTATTCAGAAGTTACTTACAAAACAGGAAACAATACACTGAATTTGAACAAATAAATTCAGACATCTTACCTATAACAATCGGCGTCCCACAAGGTTCAATTCTTGGACCACTATTATTTATCATTTACATAAATGATTTCTCACAAGCTAGTCAATTATTTAATTTCGTCATGTACGCTGATAACACCATATTATCTAGCTCTTTAAAATGTTTTAACAACAACAACAACACACGCAATAAAAGTACAGAATCCTTAATAAATGAAGAACTTTTTAAAGTTAATGAATGGCTAAACATAAATAAATTATCTTTAAATAAAAGCAAATCAAAATACATGATTTTTCATATGCCTAATAAATGCACGCAGACTCTTATGCTTAAAATAGATAATATAAATATTGAAAGAGTAGATGAATTTAAATTTCTAGGATTGACTTTAGACACTAACCTAAATTGGAAAAAACACTGAGAAAATTTCAAATAAGTGCTCCAAAACAATTGGCATAATAAACAGATTAAAATATGTATTACCTTTATATATAAAAGTGTTGTTATATAACACATTAATATTATCTCATATCAATTATTGTACCATGGTTTGGGGATACCAAATAAATAGAATTACAAAAATTCAAAAAAAAGCTGTGCGAATAATAACCTTAAACAAATACAACTCACACACGGAACCACTTTAAAAAAAACTTAAACTACTAAAAGTAGAAGACATATTAAAGTTACATGAATTAAAATTTTACTTTAAATACATCCATAAAATGTTACCTCCTTATTTACTTAACTGGCAAATTATCCCAAGTGTAATCATACATAATTATAATACTCGTGAAAAAAATTATATACATACTTTTAGAACTAAGCATGAATTTGCAATGAAATGTCTCAAATACAACCTACCACATGCTGTAAATGACACCCCCGATATAATCAAAGACAAAATATATACTCACAGTTTGCGAGGCTTCTCATTTTATATAAAAACATATTTGTTACACAAATATAATGATTCATGCACTCTATCAAATTGCTATACATGTCAACAGAACCATTAAATACAATACATTTGATGCTAGCTTCAGGCAACCTACATAAGATAGACACCTTGTAAAATGACCACATAAATTATCACGTAAATAGGGTGGCTCCTATGATAGCGACAATTGTGTCTTAATAGGAGTCACCGACCCCGATTGAATAAGCTATATGATTAATATCTATGGTACACCAATACCATAATAGCTGAACATGCGTTTGTATGTATTTTCCGAATAGTATGTTGAACATACAATGATATACGTTTATGTGTCTGCATAATGTTTATATTTGTTGTTTATTACAGCATAAATTATGTTCAAAAACCACTCAATTGTGTACCTATATGGGGTCAAATAAATAAATGTTATGTTATGTTATGATGCTGACTGATCTATAATTTGTAACTTGATAATGCTATTCATGGACAGCTATAATGTAATTAAGTAGGGATTGTTTACAACCAACATTTAGGACTATTTTAACTAGGGACAACAAATGGGATAATTTTATTGTTGAAATAATTGTATTGTTATTGCAAAGTCGTTGCAATAGTATCAAGGAATGGCGAATATCACACTCTAGGAATGGTGAATATTATACTCTAGGAACGGTGAAAGTCATACTCTTAAATTGGTGAATATCATACTCTGAGATTGGTTTCCAGGATTTAGGCACAATAGAAGTTACCTTATTATTGTTATTACAGACCATAATTTTCTGCGCCCCTGTCCAGTCATCACCATCTGTTGTAGCTGGGGCGAGAGGAGCCGGCGATGTCAATGGACATGAATGGGAAGATTATCTGGGCGAAGCACGCAGAACTGCAGCAGGCCAACATCAAGTCTATGGGGGAGCAGGGTGTGGCAGACGGGGAGAGACTTCCCCTCGCGGTCAAGGACATGGGCAGCTGCGAGATCTACCCCCAGACCATCGCCCACAACCCTAATGGCAGGTAGGTGGTGTGGTTGATACCCTCAGACCATCGCCCACAACCCTAATGGCAGGTAGGTGGTATGGTTGTTACCCTCAGACCATCGCCCACAACCCTAATGGCAGGTAGGTGGTGTGGTTGATACCCCAGACCATCGCCCACAACCCTAATGGCAGGTAGGTGGTGTGGTTGTTACCCTCAGACCATCGCCCACAACCCTAATGGCAGGTAGGTGGTGTGGTTGATACCCTCAGACCATCGCCCACAACCCTAATGGCAGGTAGGTGGTATGGTTGTTACCCTCAGACCATCGCCCACAACCCTAATGGCAGGTAGGTGGTGTGGTTGATACCCCAGACCATCGCCCACAACCCTAATGGCAGGTAGGTGGTGTGGTTGTTACCCTCAGACCATCGCCCACAACCCTAATGGCAGGTAGGTGGTGTGGTTGATACCCTCAGACCATCGCCCACAACCCTAATGGCAGGTAGGTGGTATGGTTGTTACCCTCAGACCATCGCCCACAACCTTAATGGCAGGTAGGTGGTGTGGTTGATACCCTCAGACCATCGCCCACAACCTTAATGGCAGGTAGGTGGTGTGGTTGATACCCTCAGATCATCGCCCACAACCTTAATGGCAGGTAGGTGGTGTGGTTGTTACCCTCAGACCATCGCCCACTACCTTAATGGCAGGTAGGTGGTGTGGTTGTTACCCTCAAACCATCGCCCACAACCTTAATGGCAGGTAGGTGGTGTGGTTGATACCCTCAGACCATCGCCCACAACCTTAATGGCAGGTAGGTGGTGTGGTTGTTACCCTCAGACCATCGTCCACAACCCTAATGGCAGGTAGGTGGTGTGGTTGATACCCTCAGACCATCGCCCACAACCTTAATGGCAGGTAGGTGGTGTGGTTGATACCCTCAGACCATCGCCCACAACCTTAATGGCAGGTAGGTGGTGTGGTTGTTACCCTCAGACCATCGCCCACTACCTTAATGGCAGGTAGGTGGTGTGGTTGTTACCCTCAAACCATCGCCCACAACCTTAATGGCAGGTAGGTGGTGTGGTTGATACCATCAGACCATCGCCCACAACCTTAATGGCAGGTAGGTGGTGTGGTTGTTACCCTCAGACCATCGTCCACAACCCTAATGGCAGGTAGGTGGTGTGGTTGATACCCTCAGACCATCGCCCACAACCTTAATGGCAGGTAGGTGGTGTGGTTGATACCCTCAGACCATCGCCCACAACACTAATGCCAGGTAGGTGGTGTGGTTGATACCCTCAGACCATCGCCCACAACACTAATGCCAGGTAGGTGGTGTGGTTGATACCGTCAGACCGTCACACACAACTGTAGGTAGGTAGATGTTTCTGCTGCAGGTTAGTGGTGGTGTGTGGTGATGAGATTATGTTGGTGTGTTGCAGGTTTGTGGTGGTGTGTGGTGATGAGATGATGTTGGTGTGTTGCAGGTTTGTGGTGGTGTGTGGTGATGATGTTGGTGTGTTGTAGGGTGATGATGGTGTGTGGTGATGATGTTGGTGTGTTGTAGGTTTGTGGTGGTGTATGGTGATGATGTTGGTGTGTTGTAGGTTTGTGGTGGTGTGTGGTGATGATGTTGGTGCATTGCAGGTTGATGGTGGTGTGTGGTGATGATGTTGATGTGATGTAGGTTTGTGGTGGTGTGTGGTGATGATGTTGGTGTGTTGTAGGTTTGTAGTGGTGTGTGGTGATAACGTTGTTGTGTTTCAGGTTTGTCATAGTGTGTGGTGATGATGTTGGTGTGTTGTAGGTTTGTGGTGGTGTATGGTGATGATGTTGGTGTGTTGTAGGTCTGTGGTGGTGTGTGGTGATGATGTTGGTGTGTTGTAGGTTTGTGGTGGTGTATGGTGATGACGTGTTTCAGGTTTGTCATAGTGTGTGGTGACGATGTTGGTGTGTTGTAGGTTTGTGGTGGTGTATGGTGATGATGTTGGTGTGTTGTAGGTTTGTGGTGGTGTGTGGTGATGATGTTGGTGTGTTGTAGGTTTGTGGTGGTGTGTGGTGATGATGTTGGTGTGTTGTAGGTTTGTGGTAGTGTGTGGTGATGATGTTGATGTGATGTGTTGTAGGTTTGTGGTGGTGTGTGGTGATGATGTTGATGTGTTGTAGGTTTGTGGTGGTGTGTGGTGTGTTGTGATGATGTTGGTGCATTGTAGGTTTGTGGTGGTGTGTGGTGATGATGTTGATGTGATGTAGGTTTGTGGTGGTGTGTGGTGATGATGTTGGTGTGTTGTAGGTTTGTGGTGGTGTGTGGTGATGATGTTGGTGTGTTGTAGGTTTGTGGTGGTGTGTGGTGATGATGTTGGTGTGTTGTAGGTTTGTGGTGGTGTGTGGTGATGATGTTGATGTGATGTAGGTTTGTGGTGGTGTGTGGTGATGATGTTGGTGTGTTGTAGGTTTGTGGTGGTGTGTGGTGATAATGTTGGTGTGTTGTAGGTTGATGGTGGTGTGTGGTGATGATGTGATGTAAGTTTGTGGTGGTGTGTGGTGATGATGTTGCTTTGTTGCAGGTGTGTGGTGGTGTGTGGTGATGATGTTGCTTTGTTGCAGGTTTGTGGTGATGAGATGATGTTTCTGTTGTAGGTTTGTGGTAGTATGTGGCGACGGGGAGTACATCATCTACACTGCCATGGCGCTGAGAAACAAGAGCTTCGGCTCCGCGCAGGAGTTTGTTTGGAGCCACGAGGCCTCCATGTACGCAGTGCGCGAGTCCAACAGCTCCATCAAGATCTTCAAGAACTTCAAGGAACAGAAGTCATTCAAGCCAGACTTTGGTGCTGAAGGTAACTTATCTGTATATTGATACGCTGACTTTAGGGACAGTCAGGACTCGGGCAGTATTTTCTCTCAGGTGTTGAGATCTACTCAATCTTCCTCCCTTTGCACTGCTCTAGCAATTGCAGATACATTTCAAAAACATAAGGTAGTTATTTGTAGTTATTGAGGCGTTACATGTTTGCTGCTGCTAGTAAGCCACTTTCCAGAGGACGCCACTGTAATTATGTTCCCTTTACCTGAACATATTTAGTATGTTGTAATTGGTGACTGTCGAAATTAAATGGTCAGCAGTAACAAGTTTAAGATGAAAAGTGTGTAATGGTAATAAGTGCTGTGCTTCGAGTGTTGCTCTATCAATGGGTGTAAGATAGTAGTTGTGGATGTGACACACTAACATATATCATTGAGTACGTAAGCTAATAGTTATAGATGCACCCTGTAATGCAGCAACACGTATCATTGAGTTTGTGCTGAAGGCCTGTGTACAATTTGCAGCGATCTATGGAGGTTTCATGCTCGGAGTGCGTTCTGTGAGCGGACTTGCCTTCTATGACTGGGAGACAACAGAACTTGTGCGACGCATTGAAATCACACCTAAATGTGTAAGTGGTCACATCTGACACTTACTGACAAAAACTCAGTAGGAACAGAAGCAAAGTTATATTTTGTGGATTGCTTTCCTGGCAATTACTACATGGTACTGCAGAATTGTAAGATGTTCTGTTTATTTCCAACAACCTGCAATAACATTATTACATGATTACATGTCTGAAAACAGTGACTTTTGTTCTTGTTCGTTTAACTTTCAATTTTTTTATAAAGAATAGTAATGTAATATTTAGGTTACGACACAGATGAAGTGAGCTGTGCTATAGCTACTGTTAGATAATCTCCTATGAAATGAGAGGTGCTATAGCTACTATTAGATAATCTCCTATGAAATGAGCTGTGCTATAGCTACTATTAGATAATCTCCTATGAAATGAGAGGTGCTATAGCTACTATTACATAATCTATGAAATGGGAGGTGGTATAGCTACTATTAGATAATCTCCTATGAAGTGAGCTGTGCTATAAAGCTACTATTAGATCATCTATGAAATGAGAGGTGCTATAGCTACTATTAGATAATCTCCTACGAAATGAGAGGTGCTATAGCTACTATTAGGTAATCTCCTATGAAATTAGCTATGCTATAGCTACTATTATATATTCTCCTATGAAATGAACTGTGCTGTAGCTACTATTAGATGATCTCCTATGATATGAGCTGTGCTATAGCTACTATTAGATAATCTCCTATGAAATGAACTGTGCTATAGCTACTATTAGATCATCTCCCACGAAATGAGCTGTGCTATAGTTACTATTAGATAATCTCCTATGAAATGAACTGTGCTATAGCTACTATTAGATAATCTCACATGAAATGAGCTGTGCTATAGCTACTGTTAGATAATCTCCTATGAAATGAGCTGTGCTATAGCTACTATTAGATAATCTTCTATGCCTGATAACGGAATATGAAATCATTATAAAATGCATGATTACCATGAGCAAAAGGTGACTGAGCACATATACATCCATCTGTTGACAACTTCCGCATTTTACACGGATCTTGAAAATGCACTGGTTTTGCTGTGCCACTAAGCTCAGAATTCTGAGGACCTTTGGTAAGTTTGTTTGATTAACGTTGCTCCAGGTGACAAGTCTGCCAGGGAGTAAAGTGCTTTGAGCAGTCGTGAGGATTGGATCCTACATTATGTAAGAACTTCCTTACCTTTATGATGTGCTGTTGGTAGATCTTCTGGAATGAGAGTGGGGAGTTATTGGCGATCTCAACGGACGAGTCATACTTTGTGCTGCGCTACAGCGCTGACGCCGTGGAGAAGGCACGAGAGAACCCGGAGAGTCTGACAGAGGACGGGGTGGAGGACGCCTTCGATGTGAGCTCAACTCATTATACACACATACGTACAAGTGGCAAGATCACCAGTTCTGTGTTGCCAAATACACACATACGTACATGTGGCAAGATCACCAGTTCTGTGTTGCCAAATACACACACATACGTACAGGTGGCAAGATCACCAGTTCTGTGTTGCCAAATACACACGCATACGTACAGGTGGCAAGATCACCAGTTCTGTGTTGCCAAATACACACATACGTACAGGTGGCAAGATCACCAGTTCTGTGTTGCCAAATACACACACATACGTACAGGTGGCAAGATCACCAGTTCTGTGTTGCCAAATACACACGCATACGTACAGGTGGCAAGATCACCAGTTCTGTGTTGCCAAATGCACACGCATACGTACAGGTGGCAAGATCACCAGTTCTGTGTTGCCAAATACACACACATACGTACAGGTGGCAAGATCACCAGTTCTGTGTTGCCAAATACACACGCATACGTACAGGTGGCAAGATCACCAGTTCTGTGTTGCCAAATACACACATACGTACATGTGGCAAGATCACCAGTTCTGTGTTGCCAAATACACACACATACGTACAGGTGGCAAGATCACCAGTTCTGTGTTGCCAAATACACACGCATACTTACAGGTGGCAAGATCACCAGTTCTGTGTTGCCAAATGCACACGCATACGTACAGGTGGCAAGATCACCACTTCTGTGTTGCCAAATACACACACATACGTACAGGTGGCAAGATCACCAGTTCTGTGTTGCCAAATACACACGCATACGTACAGGTGGCAAGATCACCAGTTCTGTGTTGCCAAATGCACACGCATACGTACAGGTGGCAAGATCACCATTTCTGTGTTGCCAAATACACACACATACGTACAGGTGGCAAGATCACCAGTTCTGTGTTGCCAAATGCACACGCATACATACAGGTGGCAAGATCACCAGTTCTGTGTTGCCAAATACACACGCATACGTACAGGTGGCAAGATCACCAGTTCTGTGTTGCCAAATACACACACATACGTACAGGTGGCAAGATCACCAGTTCTGTGTTGCCAAATGCACACGCATACGTACAGGTGGCAAGATCACCAGTTCTGTGTTGCCAAATACACACACATACGTACAGGTGGCAAGATCACCAGTTCTGTGTTGCCAAATGCACACGCATACGTACAGGTGGCAAGATCACCAGTTCTGTGTTGCCAAATACACACATACGTACAGGTGGCAAGATCACCAGTTCTGTGTTGCCAAATACACACACATACGTACAGGTGGCAAGATCACCAGTTCTGTGTTGCCAAATACACACACATACGGCAAGATCACCAGGTTGGCACAGATACACAAGATCAGTTCTGTGTTGCCAAATACACACACATACGTACAGGTGGCACACCAGTTCTGTGTTGCCAAATACACACGCATACGTACAGGTGGCAAGATCACCAGTTCTGTGTTGCCAAATGCACACGCATACGTACAGGTGGCAAGATCACCAGTTCTGTGTTGCCAAATACACGGGCATACGTACAGGTGGCAAGATCACCAGTTCTGTGTTGCCAAATACACACATACTTACAGGTGGCAAGATCACCAGTTCTGTGTTGCCAAATACACACACATACGTACAGGTGGCAAGATCACCAGTTCTATGTTGCGAAATACACACATACGTACAGGTGGCAAGATCACCAGTTCTGTGTTGCCAAATACACACATACGTACAGGTGGCAAGATCACCAGTTCTGTGTTGCGAAATACACACACATACGTACAGGTGGCAAGATCACCAGTTCTGTGTTGCCAAATACACACACATACGTACAGGTGGCAAGATCACCAGTTCTGTGTTGCCAAATACACACATACGTACAGGTGGCAAGATCACCAGTTCTGTGTTGCCAAATACACACACATACGTACAGGTGGCAAGATCACCAGTTCTGTGTTGCCAAATACACACGCATACGTACAGGTGGCAAGATCACCAGTTCTGTGTTGCCAAATGCACACGCATACGTACAGGTGGCAAGACTCTCATACTTGTAAGATACAGTAGAAAACACAACTTCAGCTACAAAATTTTATGTAATGTCAGTGAAAAAAATGTAATCTACTATATCATGTCAAGTGGTTGGTGAGCTGTGGTGTCATGTGACCTGTGGTTGGTGAGCTGTGGTGTCATGTGACCTGTCACAGGTGGTTGGTGAGATAGAGGAGGTGATCAACACGGGCTGCTGGGTGGGTGACTGTCTCATCTACACCAACAGTGTCAACAGACTCAACTATTACGTGGGCGGAGAGATCGTCACCGTCGCACACTTCGACCGGTCAGTCCTGACAATATGCACTTCTTTATATGCATAATTATATCTATTTTTATTGTGTCTGCTAGATGCTGCATTCTTCAAATCTTTATAATGCTCTAATTACACGTTAGGATCTATTTTGATTGTACTTTTTTCTTATTTGTTACTTCAAATCGTTATATGCTGTAATTACATATTGGAATCTTTTTTGTGCTTTTGTACTTATTTGTTACTAATTAACAAATAAAAAAGGTTTTGTTTCTACTAATTATATTAAATCTACACATGTGAGAAAGAGAAATAAACTATTGGAAATGTCATCATGGTTGACCCACTTTGCTGCATGTGACAGAATTCTCTACCTACTTGGATGAATATTATGCAGTTATCTGCAGCTTGCCAAATGGTCGTTCCACTGGTTGATGTACCTACTTGGCTGTATGTTACAGGGTGATGTATGATGGATCTACTTGCTTGTGTTACAGGGTGATATACCTACTTGGCTGTATGTTACAGAGTGATGTATCTACTTGGCTTATGTTACAGGGTGATGTACCTACTTGGCTTATGTTACAGGGTGATGTACCTACTTGGCTGTATGTTACAGGGTGATGTACCTACTTGGCTGTATGTTACAGGGTGATGTACCTACTTGGCTATATCCCCAAGGACAGCCGTCTCTACTTGGGGGATAAGGAACTCAACATCGTCAGTTACTCACTGCTCCTCTCCGTGCTTGAGTACCAGACGGCCGTCATGCGACAAGACTTCGACACGGCTGACAAAGTCCTACCCACAGTTCCAAAGGAGCAGCGTTCTCGCGTTGCTCACTTCCTTGAGAAGCAGGTCAGTACTGAATGTCCAAACAAAAAACTTACTTTGTATTTTATATAATTTTCTCATCCCCAAATATTGGTCTTATATGTATTAACTATTTCGGTGCTGAGTTTCTGGACAGCCAGTTAACACTGAATACTTAGTTTCTTGTGACGATTCAGTGAATTTGAATGAAAGACTTCATTTTACAAGGATGCATTTTTTAATAGGAACACCCGATACATTATGAAACTTGAGCCATCAAGGAATATTATGAGAATGAAATCTATGAGATTGGTTGACATGGCAATGAGTAAATCCAAAATGGCCGACCACGCTTAGTTGTTTTGTTATTTTTACCCAGACAGATGCATTTTTTTAAATAGGAACACCTGATACATTATTAAACCTGAGCCATCAAGGAATACTGTGACTATGGAATGTATGAGATTGGTTGCCATGGGAACCAAGGAAATCCAAGATAGCCGACCATGCTTACAATTTTTTGTTTTGTCATTTTTACCTTAGAAGGATGCATTTTTAATAGGAAAACCTGATACATTATGAAACTTGAACCTTCAAGGAATACTATGACTATGGAACTTCTGAGATTGGTTGCCATGGAACCCACAGAAATCCAAGATAGCCCGTGAAATAGAAATGTCTTCAACTTCAGATGAGTTTTCTTCAGATGATTCCAATAAACTTTCAAATAACTGATTGAGAACAAAATCTGGAATGTTGTCACATGCTTCCGCCACACTTGGTTTAAAAAAAAAAGCTAAATCATGTTGAAGAGTTTGTGAAAATACAGGCAATGCCAACAAAACAGTAATATAACAACTGTGGATAAATTATCAGGAGTGCACTAATTACACTAATGATGCCAGTGTATGAGTGCACCGTCATAATTAGTGCCTCACAAACTCGCTGCATACTCTTATCAAAATCATATATTTCCCCCTATCATCGTCCACCTCGATTCGACCTCGTTGTTTATGAAGACAACTAATTCCAACATCACAGGCCCATGCTGGCGTTTTCATCCATCACGTAAAAAATTCGAAATATTGTGATTTGTTTGCATAGAAACATTCTACGATATTTGTATCAACGGAAAGCTCAAGAGTGCGGTTCCAGTGATATTTGTATCAACGAAAGCTCAAGAGTTTGCGGTTCCAGTGATATTTGTATCAACGGAAAGCTCAAGAGTCTGCGGTTCCAGTGATATTTGTATCAACGGAAAGCTCAAGAGTTTGCTGTTCCAGTGATA
Organism: Paraescarpia echinospica; assembly: GCA_020002185.1. Taxonomy (NCBI): domain Eukaryota; kingdom Metazoa; phylum Annelida; class Polychaeta; order Sabellida; family Siboglinidae; genus Paraescarpia; species Paraescarpia echinospica. The sequence continues at coordinate 3,454,512 of CM034537.1, read as the reverse complement.
TTTGTATCAACGGAAAGCTCAAGAGTCTGCGGTTCCAGTGATATTTGTATCAATGGAAAGCTCAAGAGTTTGCGGTTCTAGTGATATTTGTATCAACGGAAAGCTCAAGAGTCTGCGGTTCCAGTGATATTTGTATCAACGGAAAGCTCAAGAGTTTGCTGTTCCAGTGATATTTGTATCAACGGAAAGCTCAAGAGTCTGCGGTTCCAGTGATATTTGTATCAATGGAAAGCTCAAGAGTTTGCGGTTCCAGTGATATTTGTATCAACGGAAAGCTCAAGAGTCTGCGGTTCCAGTGATATTTGTATCAACGGAAAGCTCAAGAGTGCGGTTCCAGTGATATTTGTATCAACGGAAAGCTCAAGAGTTTGCGGTTCCAGTGATATTTGTATCAACAGAAAGCTCAAGAGTTTGCGGTTCCAGTGATATTTGTATCAACGGAAAGCTCAAGAGTCTGCGGTTCCAGTGATATTTGTATCAACGGAAAGCTCAAGAGTCTGCGGTTCCAGTGATATTTGTATCAACGGAAAGCTCAAGAGTCTGCGGTTCCAGTGATATTTGTATCAACGGAAAGCTCAAGAGTCTGCGGTTCCAGTGATATTTGTATCAACGGAAAGCTCAAGAGTGCGGTTCCAGTGATATTTGTATCAACGGAAAGCTCAAGAGTTTGCGGTTCCAGTGATATTTGTATAAACGGAAAGCTCAAGAGTCTGCGGTTCCAGTGATATTTGTATCAACGGAAAGCTCAAGAGTCTGCGGTTCCAGTAATATTTGTATCAACGGAAAGCTCAAGAGTCTGCGGTTCCAGTGATATTTGTATCAACGGAAAGCTCAAGAGTGCGGTTCCAGTGATATTTGTATCAACGGAAAGCTCAAGAGTTTGCGGTTCCAGTGATATTTGTATCAACGGACAGCTCAAGAGTCTGCGGTTCCAGTGATATTTGTATCAACGGAAAGCTCAAGAGTTTGCGGTTCCAGTGATATTTGTATCAACGGAAAGCTCAAGAGTCTGTGGTTCCAGTGATATTTGTATCAACGGAAAGCTCAAGAGTCTGCGGTTCCAGTGATATTTGTATCAACGGAAAGCTCAAGAGTCTGCGGTTCCAGTGATATTTGTATCAACGGAAAGCTCAAAAGTTTGTGGTTCCAGTGATATTTGTGATATTTGTATCAACGGAAAGCTCAAGAGTCTGCGGTTCCAGTGATATTTGTTTGGTGGCGCTACTGACTACTGTTAACGTTAAGTTTAACTAATAAGGGGAAAAGCCGCTGCGGCATTCAAGCATCATAAATCGGTAGCCCTCTGCAGCGGGCTCTTAGCACTGAAATGGTTAATTATCAAATAATTGTCCTTTGTAAATTGGTTTCATGAGATAATTATTCAGCTGTGTGATGTTCAATGCAGGGCTTCAAGTCACAGGCTCTCGCTGTCACATGTGACCCGGAACACAAGTTTGAATTGGCACTTCAGCTAGGAGACATGAAGGTTGCGTACACTCTTGCCCGAGACGCCGAGGTAAGTTCCCAGCCACGTTCTCCATTGTTTAATGTGGGGTGCTGTCGTGTTTCAATCCTTTTGCTGCCGTTTCAAACCTTAATGTGGGATGTTGTCGTGTTTCAATCCATTTGCTGCTGTTTCGAACCTTAATGTGGGATGTTGTCGTGTTTCAATCCGTTTGCTGCCGTTTCAAACCTTAATGTGGGGTGCTGTCGTGTTTCAATCCTTTTGCTGCCGTTTCAAACCTTAATGTGGGGTGCTGTCGTGTTTCAATCCTTTTGCTGCCGTTTCAAACCTTAATGTGGGGTGTTGTCGTGTTTCAATCCTTTTGCTGCTGTTTCAAAGCTTCAGTAATTTCATTCACTCCACGTTGCTTCAGTTCACTCAATTGTAAACGAGCTCCTGGCCATAGCCAGTGATGGATAGATGTGTAAAAAGTCTTCGTGCGGTAACTGCAACGTGGCTGAATTCTTCCCTGAGAAGTCAAACCAGAGGATGAAATATAACATACAGTTACTTTAGGCAGTCCTAACGACCGGATACAGCACTACATAAGAATTTGTTTACCTTAAAGAAGATAAAAACAAGGCATTAGCTAAAATCCGTTTTCCATGTGTACACAAAGTTTAACATTGTATGTAGCATTCGAGAACATAAAAAAATTACAGAAAAATACATTTGTAGCATAAAATAAACATTTAATGAGCATTTAATGGTATCGTGACGTCACATATGACAGACACTCGCATCAGGCCGATCCTTTCCATGCATTCAGAGCATGTTTATAAGGATAGCTTTTGGGTCGAAACGAGCGTCAGAATGAGTTATTGTGCAATATTCCGATGTAATACAAAACTAGTCATCGTAGAAGAACATGCAGTTATCTTAGGGTTCCTAGTATAAAAATGATTTGGTTTATATTACTTCGTGAAAACATAAAAAAAAAAAGTGTAAAGAAAATCAATGGTTTGGTGTCAGGATTGAACCGGCGTCGCCCGATTATAAAATAAATGACAAGAAATCAACGCATTTACCAACTGAGCTAGCGGCACCGACGAAAATTCACTGACTGATTTAAGTTGTTATAATAAATTGTACAACTCCTCCTTCATACATCGATATTCTAGTGATATTATGAGATTATACATGTTACTTTCTGTAGCTGGATACAATAAATGTTTGCTAGGTATGTTTATTGGTGTAGATTATCTCCTGTTGGTTGCATTCGATATAATTATTCTGAAAACTAGCCCAAGTTCGGCGAAACCTAGTCGACTTGTAGGCCCATTCGCATTCATTTAAAAAAAAAAAAATTGGATTCATGTGGAACCGTAAGATAACTGCTTGTTCCCCTGTGATGACTTATGTTTGTATTACATCGGAATTTTGCACAATAACTCATTTTGACGCTTGTTTCGACCCGAAAGCTATCCTTGTAAACTCTGAATGCATGGAAAGTGTCGGCCTGGTGACTTCACATCTCAACATCCCGAAAAGCGCGCAAAAAATATGCATATTTAAAAATGTCCGGCTGCACAGCATAAAATGTGCAATTTCTAATTCATTGAATTTATTTTTGGCTTGGTGGACATGGAAATAGATAGCAGTATGTATTATATAATATGAATTCAAGCAACAGGTGTTGTTATTCCTTTTAAGTCCTTAACACAATGTTGACTACCCCCATGAGCCCCATCTGAATATACTGACTATCTAAGGCCTGGAGCCAACTTTACCCCCGTCTGTGCAGAGTTGGCACTTTTCTGGGAAAAAACGGTTTTAGACAGGGCAGTGGGAAAAACCGGTATTTACCAGTAAATCTGGTATTTACCGGTAATATCCGGGAATAAGTCCATAACTGATATTACTATTGGCTAGTTCCTGTAATTAAAACTAGTCCATGTAGAAAGATAGTTAATGTCCATCTAAAGCAAACAGGTTGACTAGTTACTAGTTCAGGTGTATCCTTGTATTTATTTAAAGCATGACGTCAACGAGATGAAAGAGTAATTGATCAGTTAGTAAATAAATGTCATTGTCACTCTCACAAGGGACAGTGCCAAGTACTGCTAAAGTATGCTGACTGAAGTCAAACAGCCTGACCAGTATTGTCAGGTGCCAATTTACAATCTGTCCAAGGAACAAAGGAAATGTTGAGGTCTGGTCATTGGTAGGTTCTACTGCCCCTCTCAACAAACATTAGTTGAGACATTGCCAGCCACACCATGCCTTAACATTTAGACTAAGGGACAATGACTGGACCTGCAAACAGCTGTAGTTATTGTCTCTATGAGCCCCAAATCAGCTCCAACTTAATGTTTGAACTTGTAGTCTGCTGGGATCCTCTGCTGGGAAGCCATGTACCCCAGTATCAGTAGACCAGACCAGACATACACATTCTGTCATGCATTCTTTTCATGAAGCACTGGTCAGTTAGCATCGTAAGTGGCAGATGTGGAAGACCGACTGACAATATATGGCAATTTTTTATACAATTGAAGAAGACGTCAAGGTGAAGAAAGCCTAATGCTAACAATGTCAGGCACTTGTGAGTGCAAAGGCTGACCAACTGAGGACTCATCTCTACAAATGTGTAATTAAACATGTAATTACCAATGTTTATCACCTTGACAGGATAGAACACATGGGCCAAAAACTATCGACAGAACAACAGGAAATTGCCAGACAACTGCTAAACATGCAGCAACCAACATTGCTTCCACCGATACTGGCTTTCCATGCAAACACCTCCCCACTTCCATCATCATTCTACAACGAGTCATGTGTAACATCCATGTCTGGGGCTGTTTGGTGGAAATGTTGCTAATACCAACAATGACATTGGAAAAGAGCTGTGCAATCTTGCAATGCGACTGCTCATATTGCCTGCTAGTTCTGCATCAAACGAGAGAATTTTCTCTAACTTTGGCATGTTTCAAACGAAGCTACGAAACCGCCTAGGTCTCACTAAAACAGCAAAACTTGTGTCATGATACTGTGCACTTCGTGGCAGCACATAGTTAGACTGGTAGAGCCATCAAGTCCCTACTGACACCGTGACACAGGCGCAGTAACATTAAAACAGAACTGTTTCAGGCTCCAGCATGATTTACAAACTCATCTGCAGTTGATGATCGATCAACTCTTCTGTGGGCTGTAGTATAATAAAGTTTGATAATAAATGCAACTTATGCCTTATGTTGTTATACCAGTGTTTTAGTAATAACAAATTTACTGTTGTTTTTATTAGTCGTACCTGAAGGTATTTATTTCTCAGAAATAGCATGTTGAATTAGCACCACATAGAGGTGAGCCTGTAGCAACACTGCCAGTACATGACAGTCAATTGAATATATTTTAGAATGTAATGTTTATTGTTATTTTCAGTGAAACTATAATTATGATTGTTCAATAATGACCAGTGTTGATATATATATATATACATACATGTATGTATATATATATATATTCATTCTGTTGATGGTACAGCAGCTTGTATTGTAAGAGAGCTTCAAATATAATCCTTTTAAGAGTTTTTCCCAGTTATCCTGGTTTTTACCACTACTTGGGGTTTTTCCCAGGACGGGTTTTACCGGTATTTACCGCCCGGTATTTACCAGGGTGGGAAAAACGTGCCAACCCTACGTCTGTGTGTACTTACTGTAAGTCCTGGAGTCAACTCCACCCTACGTCTGTGTGTACTTACTGTAAGTCCTGGAGTCGACTCCACCCTACGTCTGTGTGTACTTACTGTAAGTCCTGGAGTCGACTCCACCCTACGTCTGTGTACTTACTGTAAGTCCTGGAGTCGACTCCACCCTACGTCTGTGTGTACTTACTGTAAGTCCTGGAGTCGACTCCACCCTACGTCTGTGTGTACTTACTGTAAGTCCTGGAGTCGACTCCACCCTACGTCTGTGTGTACTTACTGTAAGTCCTGGAGTCGACTCCACCCTGTGTCTGTCTCTGCAGTCAGAGCAGAAGTGGAAACAGTTGGCGGAGCTGGCGACGTCCAAGTGTGAGTTCACACTAGCCCAGGAGTGTCTGCACAACGCCCATGACTTTGGCGGTCTGCTGCTACTGGCCAGTGCTGCAGGCAATGCTTCCATGGTCAACCAACTCGGACAGACGGCAGAAAAGTCAGGACAGAATAATGTCGCATTCCTCTCGTACTTTGTTCTCGGAAAGTAAGCATGTTGATGTTTTGCACTAGTACCTGTCGTCAGTGTACTCACTGGGTATACAATCTGGCCAGTCAAAATTGCAAATTCATTGTTTAAACTGCCATTCCAGGTGACACCTGCGCAAATGTTTTTAATGAACCAATAATTTCTCCCTCAGACAGTTATCTTTTTAATTTGAATGTTTTGGTACAAATATCATGTTTGCTTGCATCCAGAGTGGAACCTAATTCCATAGATATTAATATTGGCTCCATCCTGTGAATGTCTGATCTTGATTAATTGTGTCATAAGGTACTAGGAATTATTGACAGCTGTTTACAAATATACTGAATGGCTAGGTTTATGTTCATAAACAGATAAATGTCCATTCAAAATATCTGGGGGTAAGGAATAGTTATGATTTATGCTATTGAACATAATTTCATGAAAACATAATGAGACTTTATTTCTTTCATTAACAGTTTCCACATCTTGTTTAATTTCCCTAGATGAGTAATGTTGAGGCTTTGTGTTTGCCATCACATTTCTGTCACATTGAACATAAAACAATGCATTGATTTTATCTCCTGCTCAAAGTCATCTGTTGTATCACGATGTTGTTCATACAGTGTTGCATTAATAAAACTATAGGTAATCCCTAGTTCTAATACAGGTGTAGATATTATTTTGAAGCGCCACCAAGCATGTTAACCATGTTGCCTTGTCTCTGAGTCTTACATTGCGTCCTCTGCATGGTGTAGACTGGAGGACTGTCTCGAAGTGCTGATCAACACAGGACGCCTTCCCGAGGCAGCCTTCTTTGCCCGCACCTACCTGCCCAGTCAGGTCTCCAGGTATGTTCTTGTACCTACCTGCCCAGTCAGGTCTCCAGGTATGTTCTTGTACCTACCTGCCCAGTCATGTCTCCGGGTATGTTATTGCACCTACCTGCCCAGTCAGATCTGCGGGTATGTTCTTGTACCTACCTGCCCGGTCAGGTCTCCAGGTATGTTCTTGTACCTACCTGCCCAGTCAGGTCTCCAGGTATGTTGATACTATGAATGTGGTACTGTACAATGATACTATGAATGCGGCATTGTAGATTGATAGCATGAATGTGGTGCTTTAGTGATACTATGAATGTGGTGGTCTATGCTATGAATGTGGTGCTGTAGAGTGTTACTATGAATGTGGTGCTGTAGAGTGATACCATGAATGTGATGCTTTAGTGATACTACGAATGTGGTTGTCTAGAGTGATACCACGAATGCTTTAGTGATACTATCCATGTGGTGCTGTTGAGTGATACTATTCATGTGGTGCCATAGAGTTGTACTATGCATATGGTGTAGAGTGATACTATGAATGTGGCGTCGTACAGTGATACTATGAATGTGGTGCTGTAGTGATACTATAAATGTGATGCTGTAGAGGGATGCTATGAGTGGTGCTGTAGAGTGATACTATGCGTGGTGCTGTAGAGTGATACTATGCGTATTGCTGTAGAGTGATACTATGCGTGTTGCTGTAGAGTGATACTATGCGTATTGCTGTAGAGTGATACTATGCGTATTGCTGTAGAGTGATACTATGCGTATTGCTGTAGAGTGATACTATGCGTATTGCTGTAGAGTGATACTATGCGTATTGCTGTAGAGTGATACTATGCGTATTGCTGTAGAGTGATACTATGCTGTGTAGAGTGATACTATGCGTATTGCTGTAGAGTGATACTATGCGTATTGCTGTAGAGTGATACTATGCGTGTTGCTGTAGAGTGATACTATGCGTGGTGCTGTAGAGTGATACTATGCGTGGTGCTGTAGAGTGATACTATGCGTATTGCTGTAGAGTGATACTATGCGTGTTGCTGTAGAGTGATACTATGCGTATTGCTGTAGAGTGATACTATGCGTGTTGCTGTAGAGTGATACTATGCGTATTGTTGTAGAGTGATACTATGCGTATTGCTGTAGAGTGATACTATGCGTGTTGCTGTAGAGTGATACTATGCGTGGTGCTGTAGAGTGATACTATGCATGTTACTGTAGAGTGATACTTTGAGTGGTGCAGTAGAGTGATACTATGCGTGGTGCTGTAGAGTGATACTATGCGTGGTGCTGTAGAGTGATACTATGCGTGGTGCTGTAGAGTGATACTATGCGTGTAGAGTGATACTATGCATAGAGTGATACTATGCATATTGCTGTAGAGTGATACTATGCGTGTTGCTGTAGAGTGATACTATGCGTGGTGCTGTAGAGTGATACTATGCGTGTTGCTGTAGAGTGATACTATGCGTGGTGCTGTAGAGTGATACTATGCGTGGTGCTGTAGAGTGATACTATGCGTGGTGCTGTAGAGTGATACTATGCGTGGTGCTGTAGAGTGATACTATGCGTGGTGCTGTAGAGTGATACTATGAGTGGTGCAGTAGAGTGATACTATGCGTGGTGCTGTAGAGTGATACTATGCGTGGTGCTGTAGAGTGATACTATGCGTGGTGCTGTAGAGTGATACTATGCGTGGTGCTGTAGAGTGATACTATGCATGGTGCTGTAGAGTGATACTATGCGTGGTGCTGTAGAGTGATACTATGCGTGTTGCTGTAGAGTGATACTATGCATGGTGCTGATGAGTGATATTATGAGTGGTGCTGAAGAGTGATACTATGCATGGTGCTGTAGAGTGATACTATGCATGGTGCTGTAGAGTGATACTGTGCATGGTGCTGTAGAGTGATACTATGCGTGGTGCTGTAGAGTGATACTATGCGTATTGCTGTAGAGTGATACTATGCGTGTTGCTGTAGAGTGATACTATGCGTGGTGCTGATGAGTGATATTATGAGTGGTGCTGTAGAGTGATACTATGCATGGTGCTGTAGAGTGATACTAGGCCTGGTGCAGTAAAGTGATACTATGCGTGGTGCTGTTGTGATACTATGAGTGGTGCTGTAGAGTGGTGCAGCTATGGAGGGACAGTCTGGCCAAGGGCAGTCCCAAGGCGGCAGCATCCCTGGCTGACCCCACGGAATATGAGAATCTCTTCCCGGGCCTGAAGGAGTCCTTCAAGACAGAACAGTTCCTGCGGAGCCAGCGATGTACATCCATCCCGGCCAGGAACTTCATCTCAGTGCGGGTGAGATCTCGCTAACATCTTATCTGACATGTAGGGTTGAGTTTGATTTTTAGTCCTTTGGGCCGAAGGTCCAACGGACTATTGTCATCACTCTCCGTCCGCTGTTAGCTGCCATATCTCAGAAACCATTCAGTAACTTTTTCTCTAATTTTGCATAGACATATCTTAGGGTACTGCCACTATGCACGAGAAATCTGTATTTGATTGCATCTTGTTATATCTTGTTAAGGGCCCAATAGTGTCTATTTTTTTCAAAAAACTCTTCAGTAACTTTTTCTCTAATTTTGCATAGACATTTAATGTGGTAGTGAAAGGTCCCCTAAAATGCAAAATTTGCTAACTAAATTGTTTACAGCTGGAGAACTGCCTGGAGCTCTATTGACAGCTGGCTGGCTACAGTCCTTCCCTCAACTAACCCCTTTTCCTACAACATCTGTCACATGCAGAGTCTGTGTCTTGCATGGATCAGAGGTGGTCTTTTCTGTTATTTCAGTAACTTTCTCTAATTTTGCATAGACGTCTAGACGTCTCTTAGGGTAGTGTCACTGTACACAAGAAATTTGTATTTGATTGAATCATTCTAAAGGCACCTCAGGGCCTTCCAAAAAGTTAATTGTTCACATTTTGTCTGTTTCTGCCTGGACTAGGTTGGCAGAGTGCCAAGTGACCCACCCCCACCTCACTGTGGAGTAAGGGTTTCTGCCTGCTATTGTTTGATGGAAACTGTGACTAATCTGTAATTGGTCAGTGACAGAGGCTTGTGTCAACAGACAGCACCCTGAACAGTTACATGTACATTTTGAGCTGTGTCAAACAGTGGGCTAATGTGTAATGTGAATCCATGTAGAACGCTGCAGCACCATGCTGCATTTCGGTTTTTGTGCTGGTAACAACGCAGGACAGGTGATGATTGGCCTAATGTTTGATGCTAATTATTATGCTAATTATCCCTTGTCTTTGGCGCAAGGAGCCAATCACCGCGCGATAGTGGCGCGCGGTCGCAGATTGTAACGAGCTCTTGGTCACTTCGTTTTGTGAAAGCAGACGGAGTGGTCGCATCAACAAATTTTGGCCCTCCCATCTCTCCCTTCCCTCCCATCCCTCCCTTCCCTCCCAATTTTTTGATAGCGTTAGGGACACAGCATGTACATTGTTGGTGGAAGAGGGGTTGATAGCAAATCTCAACGCTTTCCCCATTTTCTTAGTGCAGGTGGACAATGTGTTCACGGGGTTTTGATGCCGAGACAGCTCGCTTCTCTTCCACCGGTGATTTTAGTAAGTTGGGCATAATGGCTCCACTTATAGGTTTAGGCTAAATCTTGATAGAGTGTAACTCTTCAGCAGGTAGTTGGGATTATAGTTAGTGTGAATGAATGGTTAGTACGGTACAGTGCATAAGGTCTACTGTGATTACAGTAGTAATGCTGTTGTTGTATATATCTATAACAATACTGCTAATGTTGTATATGCCGAAATGTGGGCTCTGTCAACCTGAGGGACAGGAGTCTAGTATGGGCTCAGTCACAGGCCTGGCCTTGGGATGTAGAGCCCACATTTCTCTCTCTAACTTAATCTCTAATAAACGTCATTCATTTGGCCTTCTTTCATCACTATTCATGACTTGTGTTGGTGCTTGCATAAAAAGATATGACCTAGGATTAAAATAAAATAACTTGGGTATAAAATAATATATAAAATAACATAGGTATACTCGAAAAGGTTAAAGCATATTTAGCCAAAAATTATAAGGAATATTATTCAGATGTTTAACTATACATGTTGCAGCTATTCTGTCACTCAAGTTATATTAGTATTATGTCGTTACTACTGTTTTTAACTGTCATTACTACCGTTTTTAAGTCAAAATGCATGTTATGCAGATGTACCTCGTTAACAAATAAAGTTTTATCATAGTTCATCTCTTCTTCCCATTCTGGGGGAAGGTGGTAGGGGCAAAATGAGAACAGATAATGCGTGTGCATTTTATTAAATAATGTTTTACTGTGCTACATGCGAGATTGCAGCTCACCAACTCTCCTGCAAGGTTTCTACAACCACTGGAAATTGGCCTAAATAGCAGAGTATCGGGATGAAATCGACAGTATTTTTTAATAACACATTAACTCATATATATACAATATTCACGAAATGGTCTTCTCGAATACTTTATTTCCAGGTGTATCTTCACTGGCACGCATATAGTCTAGAGAGCTACTAAACATGTCAACACTTCCATCATAACTCTTAATGATCTGTAACTATGATTCACCAAAAAACATTTCATTAATAATTACAAATTCACAATATAGTCCAAAGGACTTCAAGGCCTCTTGGCCCATTTTTATTTAATGATTCCGTTTTTGTGACTAGCACTGGCAGTAACTGTATGTAATAGCTTCTTTTTCATAGGTGGCAGATGTTTTTACTTGGTATTTGTAGTTTTTGATAACCAGCAACCTTATCTGCTTTGTTACATGTGTGGACTCCACCCGGGGCAGGGTACCAGTATTAAACTTATAACTGTATATATGATAATGGATAACTGTCTATGACTGGATCTACGCCTCATAAATAACAGATTTCTTATGACACTGCTTTCATGTATATGCAAAACAACAAGTCAATGCAGTTGAACAATATAAATGATTACTCATGAAGTGGTGCCATCAGAAGGGTTTATGTCGTGTGTTCTGTGCAGCTCAACTCTGACCGTGACCCGATTGACGAGATGAGAGCAGCAGAGGAGAGTGGGGAGTTCACCTACATGGAGAGTGCAGAGGGGGCGAACAATGAGGAGGGAACAGCCAACCCACACTCCACCCCCACAGAGACGGTTGGTATCAACCCATTTAGGAATTTTTTAATTGGAATTTTATCTTTTAGGGAGGTTTCTTTCCCGTTCAAAATGTTGCAGTAAATATCTTTCCAATCATTATACTGGCAATGCCTGTGTAGAGTATCTCTCCCAGGGACTGCATACATGGGTGTTGGTCACTTGTGTTCAGTGACAAAGTATATTACGTGTCATTGTTTGAGGGACATATAAATATTGTAAATATTGTTTGGTGATTTATTTGCCTAAGATTATGCCAACATGCAAAAACAATTTATGGTGTAAAGTTCCTAATATTTTATATATTTTTGTAATGACAGCTGTAACTCTATTGGCCCTTAAGCTGCTCGGTAACTGTAAGTTCCGTAGACAAGGCTACAGTTTGAACGTTTCTAGACAAAGGACCCTTGCACTAACGTCATTCCACCTTGCAGCAGCAGTCACCTCCTGCTACCAAAGACACAATGTCGGCCGTTGCCCAGTCCCTGTCTACGCAAGTAGAGCCTCCCAGCCCGGCGTTGCCTCCTGCACCAGAGGTTGTCCCGAAGGAGGTGACCCCGCCCCCAGTGGCAGCTAGTGACACCGAGGCAGCATCAGTCGACAAGACGGACGACTTGGAGAAGGAACTGGAGCTAGACCTCGAGAATTTGAAGCTCGACGAGAATATAGACACTTCGGTGGGTGTAAGGGTAGACCAGAAGTTCATAACCCTTGGGTTGCAATCCAAATTTAGGTCACCAAGATATTTTGAGTAGGTCACCAAAAGTTTCCAGTGTCTGAACTTACATTTATTGTCCTGCTACCCCGTACCAGATGCACGCGATATCAATTATTCATGCCACATGTTGCGCAAATTTGAAATGCTTCAATGTTGTCTGTTATTTTATTATGTTGCGCCTATTTATTTGTTATTATTGATTTTATTGCTTATCATACAGTTATTGTTTTAAGGCATGACAAGTCCTCTGACCAGAATGTTTGGGTCACAGCCAAAATGGTTAAGAAGCGCTGGGGTAGACTCTAGAGTCTAGTTAGATGACTTACAATGGAATATTATGTACTGAGCATACCTTTAGACATACCGTGAGACTGCCTAACTCTGGTTCTCATGCACCTATCAGCTCCACTTCCTCAGCACGCTGCCTTTAGACATACCGTGAGACTGCCTAACTCTGGTTCTCATGCACCTATCAGCTCCACTTCCTCAACACGCTGCCTTTAGACATACCGTGAGACTGCCTAACTCTTGTTCTCATGCACCTATCAGCTCCACTTCCTCAACACGCTGCCTTTAGACATACCGTGAGACTGCCTAACTCTGGTTCTCATGCACCTATCGGCTCCATTTCCTCAACACGTTGCCTTTAGACATACCGTGAGACTGCCTAACTCTGGTTCTCATGCACCTATCAGCTCCACTTCCTCAACACGCTGCCTTTAGACATACCATGAGACTGCCTAACTCTGGTTCTCATGCACCTATCAGCTCCACTTCCTCAACACGCTGCCTTTAGACATACCATGAGACTGCCTAACTCTGGTTCTCATGCACCTATCAGCTCCACTTCCTCAACACGTTACCTTTAGACATACCATGAGACTGCCTAACTCTGGTTCTCATGCACCTATCAGCTCCACTTCCTCAACACGTTACCTTTAGACATACCATGAGACTGCCTAACTCTGGTTCTCATGCACCTATCAGCTCCACTTCCTCAACACGTTGCCTTTAGACATACCATGAGACTGCCTAACTCTGGTTCTCATGCACCTATCAGCTCCACTTCCTCAACACGCTGCCTTTAGACATACCATGAGATTGCCTAACTCTGGTTCTCATGCACCTATCAGCTCCACTTCCTCAACACGCTGCCTTTAGACATACCATGAGACTGCCTAACTCTGGTTCTCATGCACCTATCAGCTCCACTTCCTCACCAGTTTGATGTCATAGAAGTCTTTGTGATGTTTATGTCAGATTTGTCTCAAACTCTCAAGTGCACTTATGCTTTAAGATGATCTTTAGCACTAGAATTAACCGAGTGGCTGTTTGCGGCTTTGCAGGTGTTAGAAGGGGAGGACTTCGATGAGGATGATTGGGAGTGAATGATGGTAAACATAAACCTTTTTGCAATGTCTTACTAAAGCTTGTCTGCTGTATAGAAAATACTTTAGAAATTCAGCATAGCAATGCAAATTAAGTTTTTGAGTGAGTGATGTGTCAGTGTGTGCAGAAAGAGCAAATACAAACAAACAAACACTAATGATAATGATTTAAATAACATTTTGTTTAGATGAAAATTTCAACTACCATTGGTAGGCTTCCAGTTTGATTAAAATTATTCTTCGAACTCTGAACATTTTAAGCAAACTAATGATGAGCTTAGATTTTGTACTTTTTTCTTCTTAGTTGTTAATATGTAATATCATATCAACAAAAAGTGCTGTAAATAATAAGAGTTATGAATTTGACGTTTTTCTTGCAACTAGAAAGGAATAATGGAGATTCATGGCAAAGTCCAGAAATAAAGGAGTCGGTAGCAGCAAGTTTGTAGTTGCTTTGTGTAGTTCTTGGGGGTTCTGGGTGGTGGCAGTTCTGTTTGAATCCTGTTCTGCTTTGCTGAGATGATATCAACACTTGAGGGTGCCAGAGTCTGGTTTGATATTTGTTATAATCATCACTTGAGGCTGCCGGAGTGTGGTTTGATATTTGTTATAATCATCACTTGAGGGTGCTGGAGTGTGGTTTGATATTTGTTATAATCATCACTTGAGGGTGGCAGAGTGTGGTTTGATATTTGTTATAATACTCACTTAAGGGTGGCAGAGTGTTGTTTGATATTTGTTATAATCATTATTGCACAGTTGATAAAATGTTCAGTTCATGAGTCTTTCTCAGCAGAATGTGTTACCTGTTTCAACTAGGAATGTAGGAATAATGGTCTTCAATAAATACCTGCTTGTTTTTTTACCTGTCAAATAGTTGTAATCTGTTGTTGTTGGATTATGCTTTGATTGTCAAACTGTTGCTGACCATCATAACACAGCTAACAGCACTCATTTTCTCCTGCAACTGTTCCCTGCTATTTGCATTGTAACACAACACATACTAACTACAGTTGCCGCCTTATAACATCTGTAGCTGTTTAATTCCTTTGATAGTTTAAACCATTGCAAATCTAGACATTGCACCAGTAACACAAAACGAACATCCCATTCTAGAGAACAGTTCTCATACAGACTGTATAATGTTGTCTTTTGCTGTCGACTAATCAACTTTAGATGTTTATTTTATTGGTTGTAATCATATTTTTATGGTTGGGTTTTCCCAAAAAAATCTAATGTTACCTGATGTCTTTATGTGGGTGGCTGTGTCGATACTAATTCTGTAGTAATGTTTAGTAAATTGTGTATCATATACTTGTATTTACTGAATGTTGTATGTTTGTTTTCTCGATAGGACATAAACATTGATGATCTGCTGGGGTGATTGGACAGGACATGTCTGGGCATGGAAGACCTGTGGGAGTGATTGAAGACACTGGGTTTACTGAACATGTGTGGGATGATTGGAGACCCTTTAGGGTGATTGAAGATGACAAGAAGAAAGGGTGGAAGTAGAAATTGAAGATTGCATCATTCCCAGATGTCAAGACAGACTTGACAGTTGACATTGGGGGCTCTTGAGAGACGCTGCACTAGAGTTGTTATATTACGTGGTTATATTTAAGTGACTTTGGGGCTGGGTAATTGTAAATATTTCATAGATGCAACACCGGCTTATACCGTTTTGAATTGATGCTTGGTGGATAATAAAATACCGTCTAATGAATGATTGTGTTTTTCAAGTTTCAGTCATCCAAACCAGCTGTCTTTGGCGTGGCCATATTTACAAACTTTTAAAAGTATAACATTTGGACCTATGGGTCAAAATTCCATATCAAAATATGGACCGCCCATTCATAGTTCATTACACACAAACACGCTATATATTGAATAATTCTAATGATTACTACTTTTAAAGGAGTCCATGTTTTGCTATAATATTTGTACGTGCATCCAATTTTTATGACATGATATTTGGACCTAGCATGCTAATTTCTAATGTAGCTTAGCAGCTTAGTAACTTCCAATACATATATTTTGACCCCACTGAATCTTAAGGATGAATATTGCTGACATCACAAGTTTGTGTTCCGCAAGGGTGTTTATTCCACTGACGTTGTAAGAATTAAGCCACTGAATATTAAGAACAAAACATAAAATGTGTAATTGTACACCCCTTAAATGCTTGAATGGAGAATTTTATGCCAATTTTGTTTATCTGACCTGACATAGGAAGTAATGTGCCATAGACACCTCGATATACAAACACAAACCTGCTAAGAACTAGTAATACATCACACACATGTAAAAGGAACAAATATAATCATTAGTACATTTTAAAGGGGGGTCCAAATAGCATAGGTCGGGTCCAAATCTCGTCTGACACCCGAGTTCAAATTATCTTGCTGCCGTTTCGAACAGTGGACAAGTTCTTTCATTCCACAGTGCTCCAGTCCTAAGGACTCGTTATCGGGCTATGTAAAAAGATACATTTAGTGGTGTAAATATCTGATTGATATTAAATGCTAAGTAGTCGAAATTTTTTAGGGGAGAGGGATCTTGGCGGCTCAACATTTCAAAAGCTATACGTATACCTAAATTTGTAACCGCAGAATGTAATGTTTTTCTATGTCGTCATTTAGATAACGTTGCAGGATGTGTACAGACATTTTGAATAGTTTTCATGTTTTGGGATTTGAATCCTGGTGGGTTCAACATAATTACATACGTTTTATTTTGTCATCAGAAAGATAGTGCCATATACAAACATGCCATTGGATGTATGCATACATTTTAACAGTGTTCATGTTATTGCAGTTTATATGTAAACGCAAAATATATATTACTAAGCATTATATTGTGTCGCCAATGTCGCTTCCACCCTTCCAAGAAACATTGTCACAGTTTCTTATTCAGTGATGTAGCGGATCCATCATTGCAGTGTAGCTGTAGCTTTGATCTAGACTGGAGTATAAGGGTAGTCTTCAAAACTAGGCAAATTTTAAGTGATATCGAAACTTGGGCAATGTCGTTACCCTATACGACTACTACGTTGCCTGGGTCTTTCGGAAGAGACTAGCCATTGGTCCCTAGCTTCTACCTGGTGTCTATTTCAGCGGAAATACAAAATCACACGCAAGGAAATGAACAACACTGTCGAGGAGTCACTGAGCTGGGATCTCGTTCTCTAAATTCCCATAGCACTCGCCAGCATTGAGGCAGTAACACGCCACCTTTACATGACATCATTCTATTTTTAGCACGCGCGCGGCAACTCCGAATGCTCGGGCAAACAAAACGAGTCGTACAACTGTAAACATATAGGAAAGAAAGTTAGAAAATTACACCCTTGTAGCGAAACTGTATTCTGCAAACGTAGAGAGGTACTCAAATTCATAGTTAATACCATGGCTGCAACGTCGCGGCCTTCCTTCTGGCGAAGTTCGTTTGAAACTGGCAGAAAAGTGGTCGTCTAGTTTGGTTATGATCGCAACATATGATATGACCAGCAATTTGTATTTCAGTATTTCTGATATTTTAAAGCAGCGACTATTTGTGTGTGTTATCTATTAGTTTTATGTACAGCACTACGAATATTAATGGTTACGGCGCTGTATAAAGTAAATATTAATATTTTACTAGTTAAATACCTATACTTTAGTCAGTATATATATAGGGGAAGTAGGGGCATGTCCGCACACTTAAGGTGAAACACGCCGTAGCTAGTGCACTGTGCGTGCCAAGAGGGTGATATTTGGCATTCAAAAAGAGCAATCATATTAGTTTGTTGTTGATTGTCATCTCCCATCAGATATTTAAATATTTTGTAAAATGTAAAGGTATATACGTACCTTTGTGCGGACATGTCCCAAGGTACGGGGCAAAGCCGCACACTGTGTGCGGTTATGCCCCATGTATGGCGTAGCAACAGAGTCTCCCAGACAGGCTGTGAACTGCATATATGTGTACGAGTATATTAATATAATAATGTGTATTGGTAGGTTTAGGCCACAGTCACGTGCAATACTTATTTGAACTGACAAGAAACACCAGAAAAATACAAATCAACATTTTTCATTAGAAAAGTGAAGAAGGTACAGTCATAAATAGGTCTTGAAACATAGTCCTCGTTTAAAAAAACGTAGTTTCGGGAAGACTGATTAACAGTTATTTGGAAACGTACTCCTAAAGCAGCATGCTCTCGTAACACTCAAAAGCAAAATTCGAAATGCAGCTTGTCCGACGGCTCCTAAAACAGCATGCTCTCGTAACATGCAAAGTCAAATTCGAAACGCAACTTGTCAGCTGTGCGACTTGTGTCACCAACTGTTGTTGGTTCTGGCCGCTTTGTGACAATGTCTTGCTCATCATGCCATGCCTTTGGTTTCTGGCCAGCAGAAGGTGACAGCGTCGCTTTTATGCAAGTCATTGCGCTTCAGATAACTTGTCTGTACTTCATCTTCACGCCTGTCGACACGCACCACCTTTCCAGCATAGTACGATACCCGTTGTTTCTTAGTGAACTTGACAAGAATGTAGCCCCCTTGTTGTTTGCTGATCGACGGGCAACATGAACCTACGGTTCATTTTCCGAACCTTCCGAGTCAGAGTTGCATACAAGCAAACCATCATCTGTGTCACTGGGTGAAGAAGAAGCCCACCACTTGCCCACCAGTTGGGCCTTAATTAGGCGCTCTATCTGAGACAGGAAGAACCAATCCACTAGTTTCTCTTCGGCTAGACGCATTCGTATCGCAAACAATATCGGTCGGATGCGATCCGGCAAAATCTGCATCACTGAAGATGACAGGGTTGTATGGAACAATACTAGTCTTTCTGAATCCATTGCCAGCTGTAATTGCGGTCGCTGCCTTGAGGTATGCCCCCCCCGAACAACATGGCGATCTGGTGGATGGTGACAACTCTCCCTGGATGAGAACGAAGCCAGATCCTCACCGCTTCGTCGTAGTATGAGCTGAGAGGCTGCATACATGCGACGTCCAATGGCTGCAGCCTGTGAGTGCAGTGTGGCAGGGGGCAGATGATGTGAACGTTGCTTTGCCTGGCTAAGTCAATTAACTCAATGTTTTTGGTGTGCGTCGCATGCCCGTCGAGAACAAGTAGTACCGGTTTGCTCTCGGTTGGCTTAAAAAAGCGATGAAGTGGTGGAACCAATTTGTAAACAGATCTGTTTGGATCCACCCACTTGGGTGGCATGTAAATATACTCCCCGAGGGTGCACCGTCTATCAGCTCTGGCTTTCTGCGCACTCGCGGGAAAATCAACATGGGAGGCACCTAGTTGCCTGCCGCGTTCATGGCGATGACTGCTATTACAAGAGTTCCTCGGTCTGCCGATGTTAGGCACCCAATTTGTTTCTTCCCGCAGCGGGCGGGTAGTTAGATGCACCCTGCACTGTTGTAATACCTGTCTCGTCTACATTGTAACATCGCCTGGCTCAAACATATTGGCATCGATCAATTCGCCGTACATTGCATAGAACCTATATACATTGTCCTTATTAAAGCCCCGTGCTCGTGCCGCCGACGTAGCTTCCGGCGTTCGCAACGATAATTCCGGATGCCGATACCGAAACGACATGAGCCAGTCACTTCCTGCCATTTCAGTTTGGTTGTTGAAGTTGTGCGGAATGTTGTTCCGCACGGCCATCTGGTAGGCGACTTGCCGTACGTCATGTCTGCTCAGTCCAAGTAAGACCTCTTCCATACGGAGGATGTACAAACACAATTCGTGTTCTTCTTCCTCATAAAAGATGGTTCTAAACCCCTCTACAAAACCTTTTTTTAACGCCGGTTATGATTTTGTTCTTATTCAGTATGTGATCTCGCAGTTTTGACCAGGGCACATTGAATTGCTTCGCAATCTGGCAATATCCAACGTCCCCCTTGTTCCACAGTTCAATAGCCGGTCGCAAGTTTTCATCACTCCATGACTGTTTGTTGGTTTTCCTCCTAAAGCGTCTCACCATTGTGCACCTGAAGCAATCACGCCAGCTTAGCCTATATCGGTTGCAGTGTTATTTAACCTATATAAACTACCATGTTATATATTAAATACAATTTGCCATTGTGGTTATGTACGCCTATGCGTAATTATAAATTAATCTTCATTTGTTTAAGTGTAATATGGTACTAATGATATACAATGTGGCAAAATGTGAGGCCAACACGATACAGCCTGGGCCCTGGCGCACATTGAAGCAGCGAATGATTTATGTTCGGTAATTATAAATAATAATCATGTAGTATCTAATATCGACGTTTCCAATAATACACGCACTAAGCAATTGAAGTATCTAAATGTATATCTAAATAGATTATATATAACCGCCGACAAACGGGGCATGTCTGCACAGCGTGTGGGGTATGTCCGCACAGGCGTGTGCGGTCTTGCCCCAAGCATCCAACACGTGAACATTTTGAACGAATTGTTCGAGAATGCTGCTTATGAAAGCAAGCTGTATTTCCACTATTACAACACCGTTAAAATGCAGGTTGGAATTATATAAGTACATTCGTATGCAAGCTTCACTGTTGATATAATACACATGACAGTATATCAGTAAAATTACATCAGTTTTTTAATGAAAACAACGTTTTATTTCATAACTATTTACTTACGAAACTCTAATCAAATAGCATATACAAATGGTCGATTTGAGGGTTGGACGCTACTGTTTGACATGATTCCAATAACCAGATGTTACGTGATGCCTCAATAATAGAGTGTGCGGACTTGCCTCGAGGTGCGGACATGCCCCTACTTATTTATCCGATACTTTATTTCACGTAACGTAATTAAGTTATTTCTTTACAAATGTATATTTTCAATTGTTAAGATAGTGATTATTTTTTACCAATTATGTATTTTAAAGTGCTTACCTGAACAGGCTTTATGTGTGTGTGTGTGTGTGTGCGTGTGCGTGTGCGTGTGCGTGTGCGTGGGCGTGGGCGTGTGCGTGAAACTGAAACTTATATTGAATGATGGCACACCAACCTCTTTATTAACAATTGTAGCTCCCAATTTAACATACACTTTCACCGAAGCAGTCAAACAGAAAAACCAGACAACGTCCACGGAGACACCGAATTGGATTGTGCACGACTTTAAGACGCGCAACGTACTATTTTCTTGTAACTTACGTGACCGAGATGAAAGGGTAACATACATTCCCCTTTGCGGTTAATCTAGTTATATGTGTAGCTTGATATCAGTCTAACCTTCGTGAAGATTTGTAACATGCAGGACATCAATTTGGGGTAAGACCACGTTACTGATCCGTCCGCGCAAAGAGTGCACTTGAAAATACCGTTTTGGTGTGATATGCGTGAATTTGTTTTCGATCACTTTGTGATGGGACACGTTTGTTTCGAGAATACTGAATGTACTACTGCATTAGACAAGATAAAACATCAAATGGGAATGAGTTTTCACACCTATAACTTACGTACTATTTTCTTGTAACTTACGTGACGGAGATGAAAGGGTAACATACATTCCCCTTTGCGGTTAATCTAGTTATATGTGTAGCTTGATATCAGTCTAACCTTCGTGAAGATTTGTAACATGCAGGACATCAATTTGAGGTAAGACCACATTACTGATCCGTCCGCGCAAAGAGTGTACTTGAAAATACCGTTTTGGTGTGATATGCGTGAATTTTTTTCGATCACTTTGTGATGGGACACGTTTGTTTCGAGAATACTGAATGTACTACTGCATTAGACAAGATAAAACATCAAATGGGAATGTGTTTTCACACCAAAAACTTACATACTATTTTCTTGTAACTTACGTGACGGAGATGAAAGGGTAACATACATTCCGCTTTGCGGTTAATCTAGTTATATGTGTAGGTTGATATCAGTCTAACCTTCGTGAAGATTTGTAACATGCAGGACATCAATTTGGGGTAAGACCACATTACTGATCCGTCCGCGCAAAGAGTGCACTTGAAAATACCGTTTTGGTGTGATATGCGTGAATTTTTTTCGATCACTTTGTGATGGGACACGTTTGTTTCGAGAATACTGAATGTACTACTGCATTAGACAAGATAAAACATCAAATGGGAATGAGTTTTCACACCAATAACTTACGTACTATTTTCTTGTAACTTACGTGACGGAGATGAAAGGGTAACATACATTACCCTTTGCGGTTAATCTAGTTATATGTGTAGCTTGATATCAGTCTAGCCTTCGTGAAGATTTGTAACATGCAGGACATCAATTTGGGGTAAGACCACATTACTGATCCGTCCGCGCAAAGAGTGTACTTGAAAATACCGTTTTGGTGTGATATGTGTGAATTTTTTTCGATCACTTTGTGATGGGGCACGTTTGTTTCGAGAATACTGAATGTACTACTGCATTATACAAGATAAAACATCAAATGGGAATGAGTTTTCACACCAAAAACTTACGTACTATTTTCTTGTAACTTACGTGACCGAGATGAAAGGGTAACATACATTCCCCTTTGCGGTTAATCTAGTTATATGTGTAGCTTGATATCAGTCTAACCTTCGTGAAGATTTGTAACATGCAGGACATCAATTTGGGGTAAGACCACATTACTGATCCGTCCGCGCAAAGAGTGCACTTGAAAATACCGTTTTGGTGTGATATGCGTTAATTTTGTTCGATCACTTTGTGATGGGACACGTTTGTTTCGAGAATACTGAATGTACTACTGCATTAGACAAGATAAAACATCAAATGGGAATGAGTTTTCACACCAAAAACTTACGTACTATTTTCTTGTAACTTACGTGACGGAGATGAAAGGGTAACATACATTCCCCTTTGCGGTTAATCTAGTTATATGTGCAGCTTGATATCAGTCTAACCTTCGTGAAGATTTGTAACATGCAGGACATCAATTTGGGGTAAGACCACATTACTGATCCGTCCGCGCAAAGAGTGCACTTAAAAATACCGTTTTGGTGTGTGATATGCGTGAATTTTTTTCGATCACTCTGTGATGGGACACGTTTGTTTCGAGAATACTGGATGTACTACTGCATTAGACAAGATAAAACATCAAATGGAAATGTGTTTTCACACCTATAACTTACGTACTATTTTCTTGTAACTTACGTGACGGAGATGAAAGGGTAACATACATTCCCTTTTGCGGTTAATCTAGTTATATGTGTAGCTTGATATCAGTCTAACCTTCGTGAAGATTTGTAACATGCAGGACATCAATTTGGGGTAAGACCACATTACTGATCCGTCCGCGCAAAGAGTGCACTTGAAAATACCGTTTTGGTGTGATATGCGTGAATTGTTTTCGATCACTCTGTGATGGGACACGTTTGTTTCGAGAATACTGGATGTACTACTGCATTAGACAAGATAAAACATCAAATGGGAATGAGTTTTCACACCTACAACTTACGTACTATTTTCTTGTAACTTACGTGACGGAGATGAAAGGGTAACATACATTCCCCTTTGCGGTTAATCTAGTAATATGTGTAGCTTGATATCAGTCTAACCTTCGT